>JAXRKP010002123.1:67500-69163 GCA_037039925.1 Doris montereyensis | reverse complement strand
CTTGGTTTATGTTACTTTATTCAAGGCCATGTAGACATTATCTAGATAGCCTTGGTTTATGTTACTTTATTCAAGGCCATGTAGACAGTATGTAGATAGCCTTGGTTTATGTTACTTTATTCAAGGCCATGTAGACATTATCTAGATAGCCTTGGTTTATGTTACTTTATTCAAGGCCATGTAGACATTATCTAGATAGCCTTGGTTTATGTTACTTTATTCAAGGCCATGTAGACAGTATGTAGATAGCCTTGGTTTATGTTACTTTATTCAAGGCCATGTAGACATTATCTAGATAGCCTTGGTTTATGTTACTTTATTCAAGGCCATGTAGACATTATCTAGATAGCCTTGGTTTATGTTACTTTATTCAAGGCCATGTAGACATTATCTAGATAGCCTTGGTTTATGTTACTTTATTCAAGGTCATATAGACATTATCTAGATAGCCTTGGTTTATGTTACTTTATTCAAGGCCATGTAGACATTATCTAGATAGCCTTGGTTTATGTTACTTTATTCAAGGCCATGTAGACAGTATGTAGATAGCCTTGGTTTATGTTACGTTGAAGAGCAGTATAGCTTGTGAGCCCAAATTTGTTTTTACTGTTTCTTTGACAGTCTGGAATAATTTGATTTTGCTGTTTCTTTGACAGTCTGGAATAATTTGATTTTGCTGTTTCTTTGACAGTCTGGAATAATTTGATTTTGCTGCTTCTTTGACAGTCTGGAATAATTTGATTTTGCTGTTTCTTTGACAGTCTGGAATAATTTGATTTTGCTGTTTCTTTGACAGTCTGGAATAATTTGATTTTGCTGCTTCTTTGATGTCTGGAATAACCGATTTTGCTGTTTTGATGAATGCAATAATGACTTGATTTGATGTACCCACATCCACAACTAAGGTGATCTCTGGGTTTATGTAGATTTAAATTTTATCCTGACTGCCCTGTAAACACCCATGATCTTTAACGTGCAATGAGGGTGGCTTGTAGATAGATGCACATGGGACCTCTTTTATCGCCCGTCTCCGAATGGACTAGGTATCGATCCATCTACCTGACCAAGGAGGAGGGAGGTATAATTTTACTGGAAAAAAACTCGAGAATATTTTTCAACCATAGGCGGGGCTTGAACCCACGGCTTTTGGGTTGAGAGGCTGACACCTTGGCTTTTACTACCGACTCCCCTCCCAACCACCACCAGTCTGGAATACGCTAAGCTAACCCGCTCGACTCTTGACCAAGCTTGAGTCACGTTCCGTTACCAAATGCATTGTACGATTGGGGAAGCGTTTGTCATCAAACTGCAAGGCTATTTGCTATTTTGCTTTCAAACTTTTTCGCATTGCAAAAACTTGAGATCCAAACAGCGCAAGTCAGCTTTGCGAGGCGTCCGATTGCACAGAACGCTACCTAGGACGCGCAATGTCTGCACCGGAGAGCGCTGTCAATAGCTAGAGATACCTCATAACAACACATCACTCTGTCGATAGCTAGAGATACCTCATAACAACAACAGCATCACTCTGTCGAACAACACATCACTCTAAGAGATACCTCATAACAACACATCACTCTGTCGATAGCTAGAGATACCTCATAACAACACATCACTCTGTCGATAGCTAGAGATACCTCATAACAACACATCACTCTGTCAA
>JAXRKP010002123.1:60000-62500 GCA_037039925.1 Doris montereyensis | reverse complement strand
TCCTTGGTGTTTATCTTATTACCAATCTGCTAATGTAATGTCATTGATGTTCACTTGTGTAAAGTTTCTGGCATGTATACCTATTTCTTAGGACTAACAAGATCTCATTCTTTGGCCCACCTCTCAAAAGATTCATTATCTCATGTAAAACAATTCATTTGTGCGACTTAATTCCTTAAAACGAATGCAAAATAACAGTAAATATCTTGCCCCCTGGAGGCATTAAAAAAAAGGCATAGCATGGAGGTACCTGTGTGTTCAACCATCGTGAAAAATGACGTGACCAAAAGTGCAGTAAAAAACACACACAAAACAAAACCTAATCCAAGCCAACCCAAACCTTTCAAAGAAAACATCAAAAAATCCTAACAGAAGAAAATGTCTCATGAAATAGCATTTAAGTAGGCGACTAAGTATATAATATGCATCTTCATTTTTTGAAAAATCAAATTTTAGAACCCTTCTGATTATAAAAGAAATTTTAATTTGAATGATGCCAAGGCTTGTAGTTTGTCATAATGAAAGTAAGGGCCTATTTTTGTGTGTCTGGATCTCAATACAAGATGGATTACCATCTAGGTATAAAAACAAAAAAAGGCAGATCTGATTGAACATTGAACATTGCTCATCCTTAGAACATGGGAGATATTAGGAAGAAAAGAGCTTTTATAAAGAAGTTTGAATAACAAAAGCACACAAAGTGAGAATGAATGCACCTCTGTGCTACTCAGTGCAGTTTTAGATATTTGTCCAAGCTTTTTGGTGTTGAAGTTTTATCTTACAAAACTCTTCCAATCCTTGTTCTCCTTTTGTTTTTCAAACTAAGCTGACCATTCCATGTTGTTAGTTTTACAATTATTACAAATATTATCATTGTTGTTATCATTATTATTATCATTATAATTATTTTCATTTTATTTTTACTAACTTAGGTCCTGACTTTCACATCCTTATGTTTTACTCCTCAGTGGCGTTATGAGCTAAAAATGTTTCCATTGCTATGCAAGTTGAAGCTCAACACAAGCAACGCCAATGCTATGTAGGAGAGGTGGCCTACAACATATTTTCTTTGTTGAATGGAAGTAGCACTAGACCCCTCAGGACTGCATGTACTACAACAGTCTGTGGAAGCTGTGCTGGTGTTACAAGCTTGAGGTTGCCCACACACAGCTGGCCTGAGGTCACCATACTCACAGCCTGTAAATGACACAAAAAGAAAGAAAAATGGTGGTAGAAAATCACACAGGTCAATCTAATTGTAAAAAAAAAGTTTTTTGATAATTTCAAACTTGGCGGATTTTGTATGTAGTGGAATGTAGCTTGACTGAGCTAATTCACAACAACAACAACAACAAATTCTGATAGTTCATGACTCCTACCGTCTTGGAATGACTCAACTGTTCTATTTTTCTCATCAAGGCATGGCAAGAATGGGAAAATACCCAAAATTATGCAACAGTGAAACAAAAAATAAAAAAATAAAAATCCATACTTTACAAAAGCAATGAATGAATGTAGGAACTTCTCGTATTTCATATTATTACTTATTACACTTGGTTGCGTAATATAATTTAAGTAGAAAAAAGAAAGAAAATGTTACACTTCAATCTCATTTATCTTGCAATGGCCTCCTACCTGTCATTCCAGAATGAGACCTTCGGCATGAAAGACAACATTCTTGACTGACCATAGGCGTATAACAATAGCTTGGCGTTTGACTGATGGCAGTCTGACAAATTTGGTTGTTGACTCGAATGTCGGGATTGTCCAAGCAAAGAAGCTGAAATAATAAAAGACAAAAAATACATATATTGAGTAAGAAAAACAGTTGTATCTGAGAAATAATAATCATGTAAAGAAGAGGATAAGATAAAATAGGATTTAAGTTTCTTCAGGTCTAAAGAGGAGCACTTCATTGGTGTTCTACTGACTAAATCGGGATTATCATAGAAAAGAAGCAAAATGCAGTGCATTTAGAGGCAGTAAAATACAGTAAAAGACAACAAGTGTATGCGTGAACATTTGAGTGATAATTCAATGTCCTCAGAGAAATTTGCTCTTTTTAAAGGCAAAACTTGTTGAAATTAGCCCTAAAATTTGTAATGACCTAAATCAATTACACAATTATTTCATGTAGATTTATCATGTTAATATATTCATGCAATATATCTTTAGTGCATTTGAATACATTGATCCTTTTTTAATTTAAACAGTGGAGAATCAGAAAATTAAAATTTTTGTTTTCAGTTTTTGACATTCTCCTTCCTTATCAATAATTTCTCTCCAGACCATACTTGTTAATGAGATACTGCTGTGCTTGTAGAAAGTTGTATTGAATATTTATTAATGGCTGAATTTGAGATGAATAAAAAGGATAAAAGTACTGAGCAAACATGATATATATTAGTCTTAGAGGAGAATTAAAGTGATGCTAATGATGATGTAGATGAGGATAACGACATTTGAAAGGTCTCGTATAAATAATAGAGATCATAAAATT
>JAXRKP010002123.1:35000-55000 GCA_037039925.1 Doris montereyensis | reverse complement strand
TTCATGATACTGAGTCCTGCAACCTAACCGCGAGGTCACCGCCGCCATCTACATTATAGTTATAGTTTATAGTTGGTACAAGTAACACACAGTTCTTTCAAGGCTATAACGGACTACATTATAGTTGGTACAAGTAACACACAGTATTCTTTCAAGGCTATAACGGACTACATTATAGTTGGTACAAGTAACACACAGTTCTTTCAAGGCTATAACGGACTAGATTATAGTTGGTACAAGTAACACACAGTTCTTTCAAGGCTATAACGGACTAGATTATAGTTGGTACAAGTAACACACAGTTCTTTCAAGGCTATAACGGACTAGATTATAGTTGGTACAAGTAACACACAGTTCTTTCAAGGCTATAACGGACTAGATTATAGTTGGTACGTTAACACACAGTTCTTTTAATAACGGACTAGATTATAGTTGGTACAAGTAACACACAGTTCTTTCAACTATAACGGACTAGATTATAGAACATCGCACAGTTCTTTCAAGGCTATAACGGACTAGATTATAGTTGTCTGTCACACAGTTCTTTCAAGGCTATAACCAGATTATATTTGGTACAAGTAACACACGTTCTTTCAAGGCTATAACGGACTAGATTATAGTTGGTACAAGTAACACACAGTTCTTTCAAGGCTATAACGGACTAGATTATAGTTGGTACAAGTAACACACAGTTCTTTCAAGGCTATAACGGACTAGATTATAGTTGGTACAAGTAACACACAGTTCTTTCAAGGCTATAACGGACTAGATTATAGTTGGTACAAGTAACACACAGTTCTTTCAAGGCTATAACGGACTAGATTATAGTTGGTACAAGTAACACACAGTTCTTTCAAGGCTATAACGGACTAGATTATAGTTGGTACAAGTAACACTTTCAAGGCTATAAACTATAAAACTGTATCTTGTCTAACATGGCAAGCGGAACATCGCTTCTGGGCTGGATCCTCGTCTGTCACAGATTTTACTTCCCTGTTAATTCTGGTATCCATCTGCGTCAATGTTGATCGGGGAAATGCGTGTTATGTGTTAAATGTCTTTTTAAAGAACACAACGTCGCATCTAATGTTGTAAGGGTTCGAACCCAGGACCTCACGATCCCAAACCAACAACCTTACCCATGTTCATCTTAACTTCTTCTTCACGTTTTCAAAGTTCTTCTTTCTATTGCTTCTTCTTACTTTTTTCTTCGTTGTTGTTGTTGTTTCTTTCTGCTTCTACTTGTTCTTCTTTCTTGCTTCTTCTTCTTCTTCTTCTTCTTGTCGTTTCTTCTTTTCTTCTTCTTTTTCTTCTTTTCTTCTTCATTCTTCTTTCTTCTTCTTTCTTCTTCTTCTTCTTCTTCTTCTTCTTCTTCTTCTTCTTCTTCTTCTTCTTCTTCTTCTTCTTCTTCTTCTTCTTCTTCTTCTTCTTCTTCTTCTTCTTCTTCTTCTTCTTCTTCTTCTTCTTCTTCTTCTTCTTCTAGTTTTCTTGTTCATTTCTTCTTCTTCTTTGCTTCTTCTTCTTCTTCATTTCTTCTTCTTCTTCTTCTTCTTCTTTTTTCTTCTTCATTTTCTTCTTCTTCTTCTTCTTTCTTCTTCTTCTTCTTCTCCTTCTCCTTCTTCTTCTTCTTCTTCTTCTTCTTCTTCTTCTTCTTCTTCTTCTTCATTTTCTTCTTCTTCTTCTTCTACTTCTTCTTCTTCTTCTTCTTCTTCTTTTTTCTTTTCTTCTTCTTCTTCTTCTTCTTCTTCTTCTTCTTCTTCTTCTTCTTCTTCTTCTTCTTCTTCTTCTTCTTCTTCTTCTTCTTCTTCTTCTTCTTCTTCTTCTTCTTCTTCTTCTTCTTCTTCTTCTTCTTCTTCTTCTTCTTCTTCTTCTTCTTCTTCTTCTTCTTCTTCTTCTTCTTCGTCTTCTTCTTCTTCTTCTTCTTCTTCTTCTTCTTCTTCTTCTTCTTCTTCTTTTTCTTCTTCTTCTTCTTCTTCTTCTTCTTCTTCTTCTTCTTCTTCTTCTTCTTCTTCTTCTTCTTCTTTCTTCTTCTTCTTCTTCTTCTTCTTCTTCTTCTTCTTCTTCTTCTTCTTCTTCTTCTTCTTCTTCTTCTTCTTCTTCTTCTTCTTCTTCTTCTTCTTCTTCTTCTTCTTCTTCTTCTTCTTCTTCTTCTTCTTCTTCTTCTTCTTCTTCTTCTTCTTCTTCTTCTTCTTCTTCTTCTTCTTCTTCTTTCTTCTTCTTCTTCTTCTTCTTCTTCTTCTTCTCCTTCTTCTTCTTCTTCTTCTTCTTCTTCTTCTTCTTCTTCTTCCTTCTTCTTCTTTTTCTTCAGTTTTTCTGCTGCTTGAATAAGTACATATGTATTGGATGTTCAGTAATGCTAGTTTGAGCGTCAACAGCGAGCGTGTCATCACAGTTCCCACCCTTCCACAAGATTAATCCTTGCATTGCATGCCAAAGTCGGTCTACGTCAAATCGTTCACACATTAGCAAAACGATCTAATGTAAAAAAGGACTGGAACGTGGTGGCATGTGGGGGTAGTGGGTAAATGCTGAGTCAAATCAGTCTGATTTGTAGACAGGTAGAATGTACAGGCTATGTTTAAAGTAAATGCTGAGTCAAATCAGTCTGATTTGTGAACAAATATTCAGAAAAACCAAATGTACAGGCAATGATAGACAGATAGGCAGAAATATCGAATGTACAGGCAATGATAGACAGATAGGCAGAAATATCGAATGTACAGGCAATGATAGACAGATAGGCAGAAATATCGAATGTACAGACAATGATAGACAGATAGGCAGAAATATCGAATGTACAGGCAATGATAGACAAATAGGCAGAAATATCGTTTGTACAGGCAATGATAGAAGATAGGCAGAAATATCGAATGTACAGACAATGATAGACAGATAGGCAGAAATATCGAATGTACAGGCAATGATAGACAGATACACAGAAATATCGAATGTACAGGCAATGATAGACAAAGTCGGTAGACATATCGAATGTACAGACAATGATAGACAGATAGGTAGACATATCGAATGTACAGGCAATGATAGACAGATAGGTAGACATATCGAATGTACAGAGATAATATCGGTGATATGATTTTCATCGATGAGGCAGGTAGAATGAAATAAACTAAGTAAATAATGCAAGAACAATAAGAAAAGTGATAAATTGTTGACTCAAAGGAAAGAAAGAAAACCAAAGTTAGAAAAGTGATAAATTGTTGACTTAAACAAAAGTTAGAAATGATAAATTGTTGACTCAATGATAAAGACAGAAAAGGGATAAATTGTTGACTTAAAGGCAAAGTTAGAAAAGGCATAAATTGTTGACTTAAAGAAAAAGTTAGAAATAGTGATAAATTGTTGACTCAAAGGCAAAGTTAGAAAATAGGGATAAATTGTCGACTTAAAAGAAAAGATAGAAAAGGGATAAATTGTTGACTCAACAGAAAAGTTAGAAAAGGGATAAATTGTTGACTCAACAGGCAAAGTTAGAAAAGGGATAAATTGTTGACTCAAAAGGAAAAGTTAGAAAAGGGATAAATTGTTGACTCAAAAGAAAATGAAGAAAGATAAATTGTAGACTCAAGAAAAGTTAGAAAAGTGATAAATTGTTGACTTAAAGAGAAAAGTTAGAAAAGTATAAATTGTTGACTCAAAGAGAAAAGTTAGAAAAGGGATAAATTGTTGATCAAAAGAAAAAGTTAGAAAAGAAATAAATTGTTGACTCAAAAAAGAAAATTAGAAAAGTGATAAATTGTTGACTCAAAGAAAAGTTAGAAAGAAGAGAAAAAGTTAGAAAAGTGATAAATTGTTGACTTAAAGAGAAAAGTTAAATTGTTGACTTAAAGTTAGATAAATTGTTGACTCAAAGAAAAAGTTAAAAGTAAATTGTTGAAAGAAAAAGTTAGATGATAAATTGTTGACTCAAAAGAAAAAGTTAGAAAAGGGATAAATTGTTGACTCAAAAAGAAAAGTTAGAAAAGGATAAATTGTTGACTCAAAAAGAAAAGTTAGAAAAGGGATAAATTGTTGACTCAAAGAGAAAAGTTAGAAAAGGGATAAATTGTTGACTCAAGAGAAAAGTTAGAAAAGGGATAAATTGTTGACTCAAAGAGAAAAGTTAGAAAAGTGATAAATTGTTGACTTAAAGAGAAAAGAAAAAGGGATAAATTGTTGACTCAAAAAGAAAAGTTAGAAAAGTGATAAATTGTTGACTCAAAGAAAAAGTTAGAAAAGGGATAAATTGTTGACTCAAAAAGAAAAAGTTAGAAAAGGGATAAATTGTTGACTCAAAGAGAAAAGTTAGAAAAAAGGGATAAATTGTTGACTCAAAGAGAAAAGTTAGAAAAGTGATAAATTGTTGACTCAAAGAGAAAAGTTAGAAAAGTGATAAATTGTTGACTCAAAGAGAAAAAGTTAGAAAAGGATAAATTGTTGACTCAAAAAAGTTAAAAATAAATTGTTGACTCAAGAAAAGTTAGAAAAGGGATAAATTGTTGACTCAAAAGAGAAAAGTTAGAAAAGGGATAAATTGTTGACTCAAAAAGAAAATAAATTGTTAGAAAAAGTTAGAAAAGATAAATTGTTGACTCAAAGAGAAAGAAAAGTGATAAATTGTTGAAAGTTAGATAAATTGTTGACTCAAAGAGAAAAAGTTAGAAAAGGGATAAATTGTTGACTCAAAGAGAAAAGTTAGAAAAGGGATAAATTGTTGACTCAAAGAGAAAAGTTAAAAAGGATAAATTGTTGACTCAAAGAGAAAAGTTAGAAAAGTGATAAATTGTTGACTTAGAAAAGTGATAAATTGTTGAAAGAAAAAGTTAGAAAAGTGATAAATTGTTGACTCAAAGAGAAAAGTGATAGACTCAAAGGGAAAAGGGATAAATTGTTGACTCAAAGAGAAAAGTTAGAAAAGGGATAAATTGTTGACTCAAAGAGAAAAGTTAGAAAAGGGATAAATTGTTGACTCAAAGAGGATTAAAAGGGATCATTGTTGACTCAAAGAAAAAAGTTAGATAAATTGTTGACTCAAAGAGTTAGAAAAGTTAGAAAAGGGATAAATTGTTGACTCAAAGAGAAAAGTTAGAAAAGTGATAAATTTGTTGACTCAAAGAAAAAGTTAGAAAAGGGATAAATTGTTGACTCAAAGAGAAAAGTTAGAAAAGGGATAAATTGTTGACTCAAAGAGAAAAGTTAGAAAAGGGATAAATTGTTGACTCAAAGAGAAAAGTTAGAAAAGGGATAAATTGTTGACTCAAAGAGAAAAGTTAGAAAAGGGATAAATTGTTGACTCAAAGAGAAAAAGTTAGAAAAGGGATAAATTGTTGACTCAAAGAGAAAAGTTAGAAAAGGGATAAATTGTTGACTCAAAGAGAAAAGTTAGAAAAGTGATAAATTGTTGACTCAAAGAGAAAAAGTTAGAAAAGGATAAATTGTTGACTTAAAGAGAAAAGTTAGAAAAAGTTAGGAAGGATAAATTGTTGACTCAAAGAGAAAAGTTAGAAAAGGGATAAATTGTTGACTTAAAGAGAAAAAGTTAGAAAAGGGATAAATTGTTGACTCAAAGAGAAAAGTTAGAAAAGGGATAAATTGTTGACTTAAAGAGAAAAGTTAGAAAAGTGATAAATTGTTGACTTAAAGAGAAAAGTTAGAAAAGTGATAAATTGTTGACTCAAAGAGTTGAAAAGGGATAAATTGTTGACTCAAAGAAAAGTTAGATAAATTGTTGACTCAAAGAGAAAAAGTTAGAAAAAGGGATAAATTGTTGGACTCAAAGAGAAAAAGTTAGAAAAGGGATAAATTGTTGACTCAAAGAGAAAAAGTTAGAAAAGGGATAAATTGTTGACTCAAAAGAAAAGTTAGAAAAGGGATAAATTGTTGACTCAAAGAGTTAAAAAGTTAGAAAAAAAAGTTAGAAAAGATAAATTGTTGACTCAAAAGAAAAGTTAGAAAAGTGATAAATTGTTGACTCAAAGAGAAAAGTTAGAAAAGGGATAAATTGTTGACTCAAAGAGAAAAGTTAGAAAAGTGATAAATTGTTGACTTAAAGAGAAAAGTTAGAAAAGTGATAAATTGTTGACTCAAAGAGAAAAAGTTAGAAAAGTGATAAATTGTTGACTCAAAAGAGAAAAGTTAGAAAAGTGATAAATTGTTGACTCAAAGAGAAAAGTTAGAAAAGGGATAAATTGTTGACTTAAAAGAGAAAAGTTAGAAAAGTGATAAATTGTTGACTCAAAGAGAAAAAGTTAGAAAAGGATAAATTGTTGACTCAAAGACTTAAAGAGTTGAAAAGAAAAAGTTAGAAAAGGGATAAATTGTTGACTTAAAGAGAAAAGTTAGAAAAAGTGATAAATTGTTGACTCAAAGAGAAAAGTTAGAAAAGGACTCAAGATAAATTGTTGACTCAAAGAGAAAAAGTTAGAAAAGGGATAAATTGTTGACTCAAAGAGAAAAGTTAGAAAAAGTTAGAAAAGGGATAAATTGTTGACTTAAAAAGAAAAAGTTAGAAAAGGGATAAATTGTTGACTCAAAGAGAAAAAGTTAGAAAAGTTAGAAAAGGGATAAATTGTTGACTTAAAGAGAAAAGTTAGAAAAGTGATAAATTGTTGACTCAAAGAGAAAGTTAGAAAAGGGATAAATTGTTGACTTAAAGAGTTGAAAAGGGATAAATTGTTGACTAGTTAAAAGGATAAATTGTTGACTTAAAGAGAAAAAGTTAGAAAAGTGATAAATTGTTGGACTCAAAGAGAAAAGTTAGAAAAGTGATAAATTGTTGACTCAAAGAGAAAAGTTGAAAAGGGATAAAATTGTTGACTCAAGAGAAAAGTTAGAAAAGTGATAAATTGTTGGACTTAAAGAGAAAAGTTAGAAAATAAATTGTTGATTAAATTTGTTGACTCAAAGAGAAAAGTTAGAAAAGATAAATTGTTGACTCAAAAAAGTTAGAAAAGGGATAAATTGTTGACTCAAGAAAAAGTTAGAAAAAGGAAAATTCTGACTTAAAGGTTAAAATCGATTTTGACTTAAAAGAAAAAGTTAAGAAAATAAAGATCTCAAAGCCAAAGTTAGAAAAGGGATAAATTGTTGACTCAAGAAAAAAGTTAGAAAAGGGATAAAGTCCAGACTTAGAGAAAAGTTAGAAAAGACATCATTAGAAAAGGGATAAATTGTTGACTTAAAGAAAAGTTAGAAAAGTGATAAATTGTTGACTCAAAATTTGAAAGGGATACAATTGTTGACTCAGAAAGATTGAAAAGGGATAAATTGTTGACTCAAACTAGATGATAAATTGTTTTCAAGAGAAAAGTTAGAAAAGGGATAAATTGTTGACGAACAAACAGTTAGAAAATGATAAATTGTTGACTCAATAACAACAAGAAAAGACCCCGTAAAAACACTAAGAAAACAGCCTTGCACAGAAAGTCACATGAAAAAATATTGGCACAGTAAAGGCAGTTTTCATCCGCGTAGCAGTGAAGAGACGAAATGGAGAAAAAAAGTCATTAAGAATTTAGTCAGCTCTTATATTGTACATACTAGAATCTGTTTAAGTGATGATCTATTGGCAACAAACAAAAAAAATACAACAACACCAATAACAACAAGAACAACAACAAAAACAACAACAACAAACGAAAAGTCACAAAAAGAGTTGGCGAGAGAGTTTTCAGAGAGAGAAATGGAGAAAGAGAGAAATATCATAGAGACAAACATTTAGACGTCGAACAGTGAGAGAGAGAGAGAGAGAGAGAGAGAGAGAGAGAGAGAGAGAGAGAGAGAGAGAGAGAGAGAGAGAGAGAGAGAGAGAGAGAGAGAGAGAGAGAGAGAGAGAGAGAGAGGGAGAGAGGGAGAGAGAGAGAGAGAGAGAGAGAGAGAGAGAGAGAGAGAGAGAGAGAGAGAGAGAGAGAGAGAGAGAGAGAGAGAGAGAGAGAGAGAGAGAGAGAGAGAGAGAGAGAGAAGACTAATCACTTTAAAGAAAGGTGAAATGTAAATGTTTTACGATAAGAGTATGAAAAGTGCACTGGTGCATCACGCTATGACTCACTATGAGTCATGACGAGTGCTTGGACTTGGATGCTAACGTCCCTGCTGAAAACAGGCAGACGAGAAACTTACCTGTGACCTGTCTGAATACTCGCTGACAAGAGGCACAGCACCGCCCCTCACGACGGCTTGGTAGCAACATCCTGGAACTCCGTTGACAGAAGTTTTCCCACGTTTGGTCTTCAAATGCGATGCCAGGCTGATCCCAAACACACACTCATTCTGTAATAGAAAGAAAGAAAGAAAAGAAACAAAGGTGAAATCTATGCAAAAAAGAAAGAAAGAAAAGAAACAAAGGTGAAATCTATGCAATGAAAAGAAAAGAAAGAAAAGAAACAAAGGTGAAATCCAAATGCAAATGAAAAGAAAGAAAGAAAAGAAAAAAGGAAATCAAATGAAAAGAAAGAAAGAAAAGAAACAAAGGTCTATGCAATGAAAAAGAAAGAAAGAAAAAGAAACAAAGGTGAAATCTATGCAATGAAAAGAAAGAAAGAAAAGAAAACAAAGGTGAAATCTAATGAAAAGAAAAGAAAGAAAAGAAACAATGAAATCTATGCAATGAAAAGAAAGAAAGAAAAGAAACAAAGGTGAAATCTATGCAATGAAAGAAAGAAAGAAAAGAAAAAAGAAATCAAATGAAAAGAAAGAAAGAAAAAGAAACAAAGGTGAAATCTATGCAATGAAAAAGAAAGAAAAAAAGAAAAAAAGGTGAAATCTATGCAAATGAAAAGAAAGAAAGCAAAGAAACAAAGGTGAAATCTATGCAATGAAAAGAAAGAAAAGAAAAGAAACAAAGGTGAAATCTATGCAATGAAAAGAAGCTGGTCGCATTTTGTTGGGTTGTATTTGGGTTTGTTAGTTCTGTTTTCATGAATTAAAAAACATAATTTCATTGAGAGTAAAGGAAAAGCAGAAGAACAAAAATGCCTTCCTTTCATTATTTTCCTCCTTCCCTTCGTCTGTTTTATCACTTGCATGGTAAACATTTTAACGTTGGTACAGTGATCCAGCGAAACAAGATTGAGTTTGTTAAGGAATTTCTTCGTTTGCTTGTTTGTTTGTTTGTTTGTTTGTTTGTTTAAAAACGTTAATTAGTTTTATTTGTTGGTGGGGCGGGGGGTTGTTTGTTTAAAACGTTAATTAGTTTTATTTGTTGGTGGGTATTTTGTTTGTTTAAAATGTTAATTAGTTTTATTTGTTGGTGGGTATTTTGTTTGTTTAAAACGTTAATTAGTTTATTTGTTGGTGGGGTGGGTTTTTTTGTTTGTTTTTATGCTTTGTTTTTTAGTTTTCTTGTTTGTTTTGTGTTGTTGTTTTGTGGAGAAGACAGAGTTTTTGTTTTGGGAGAAGACGAGTTTTTTGTTTTATTAACACACGCCCGTGATCTGAACAAAAAGTGATTGAGATCATCTTTAAAGACCCCATTGGTCTGGGGGTAGAAGAATGATTAACACACGGCATTAGCCGTGATCTGAACAAAAAGTGATTGAGATCATCTTTAAAGACCCCATTGGTCTGGGTAGAAGAATGATTAACACACGGCATTAGCCGTGATCTGAACAAAAAGTGACTGAGATCATCTTTAAAGACCCCATTGGTCTGGGAATGATTAATAATTGGCCGTGATCTGAACAAAAAGTGATTAACACACCCCATTGGTCTGATTAGCCGTGATCTGAACAAAAAGTGACTGAGATCATCTTTAAAGACCCCATTGGTCTGGGGTAGAAGAATGATTAACACACGGCATTAGCCGTGATCTGAACAAAAGTGACTGAGATCATCTTTAAAGACCCCATTGGTCTGGGGTAGAAGAATGATTAACACACGGCATTAGCCGTGATCTGAACAAAAAGTGATTGAGATCATCTTTAAAGACCCCTTGGTGGGGTAGAAGAATGATTAACACACAGCATTAGCCGTGATCTGAACAAAGTGATTGAGATCATCTTTAAAGACCCCATTGGTTCTGGGGTAGAAGAATGATTAACAACGGCATTAGCCGTGATCTGAACAAAAAGTGACTTGAGATCATCTTTAAAGACCCCATTTGGGACTGGTGGTAGAAGACATGATTAAACACACGCATTAGCCGTGATGATCTGAACAATAAGTGATTGAGATCATCTTTTAATAGAACCCCATTGGTCGGGGGGGGTAGAAGAATGATTAACAACACGGCATTAGCCCGTGATACTGAAACAAAAAAGTGACTGAGATCATCTTTAAAGGACCCCACTTGGTCGGGGTGGTAGAAGAATGATTAACACACGGCAATTAGAGCCGTGATCTGAACAAAAAGTGATCGAGACTCATCTTTAAATGACCCCATTGGTCTGGGGTAGAAGAATGATTAACACACGGCATTAGCCGTGATCTGAACAAAAGTGATTGGAGTCATCTTTAAAGACCCCATTGGTCTGGGGTTAGAAGAATGATTAACACACGGCATTAGCCGTGATCTGAACAAAAAGTGATTGGGATCATCTTTAAAGACCCCATTGGTCTGGGGGTAGAAAGAATGATTATCACACGGCATTAGCCGTGATCTGAACAAAAAGTGACTGAGATCATCTTTAAAGACCCCATTGGTCTGGGGTAGAAGAATGATTAACACACGGCATTAGCCGTGATCTGAACAAAAAGTGACTGAGATCATCTTTAAAGACCCCATTGGTCTGGGGTAGAAGAATGATTAACACACGGCATTAGCCGTGATCTGAACAAAAAGTGATGGATCATCTTTAAAGACCCCATTGGTCTGGGGTAGAAGAATGATTAACACACGGCATTAGCCGTATCTGCCAACAAAGTGACTTGAGATCATCTTTAAGACCCATTGGTCTGGGGTAGAAGAATGATTAACACACGGCATTAGCCGTGATCTGAACAAAAAGTGATGAGATCATCTTTAAAGACCCCATTGGTCTGGGGTAGAAGAATGATTAACACACGGCATTAGCCGTGATCTGAACAAAAGTGACTGAGATCATCTTTAAAGACCCCATTGGTCTGGGGTAGAAGAATGATTAACACACGGCATTAGCCGTGATCTGAACAAAAAGTGACTGAGATCATCTTTAAAGACCCCATTGGTCTGGGGTAGAAGAATGATTAACACACGGCATTAGCCGTTGATCTGAACAAAAAGTGACTGCGATCATCTTTAAAAATAAAGACCCCATTTGGTCTGGGGGTAAGAAGATGATTAACACACGGCAATTAGCCGTGATCAGAACAAAAAAGTGATTGATGCTCATCCTTATAAAAGACCCCATGGACCCCATTGCGGGGTAGATAATGATATAACACACGCATTAACACACGCATTAGCCGTCGATCTGAAACAAAAAATGTGATTGAGATCATCTTTAAAAGACCCCCATTGGTCTGGGGTAGACGAATGATTAACACACGGGCATTAGGGGGCGTATTTTCTCAAACACTCAAAGAAATTCAAACACGCAAAGAAAGGCAACGCAGATGTTACGACTCTGGCATCCACCTCACAATGAATTCGTTTCTACAAAAATCCGCCTCATTTCATTTCGGAAGACTCAAAATTGATTCTGGTCGTCTTAATGGAGCTTGTGTCACCCGCCACCTAAACTCCAACCAGGAGGTGGCAAGTCAACTATGAATGACTTCCTTCACTGACTTTTGGTGTTTGTTTTTTTTTCTAAAGTTGTCAGTGAACGCCTTGAAAAACACGTCTCGTCGGCGTTGTGACGAGTGCAAATAGTTGTTGACTGTGACGCAAACACAAAAAAGGCTTGAATAAAGGTCAGCGTCACGTGACCTCGCCCATTGTTAAAGAAAAAGAAGAAGAAAGAAAATACGCCCCCTAATGCCGTGTGTTAATCATTCGTCTACCCCAGACCAATGGGGTCTTTAAAGATGATCTCAGTCACTTTTTGTTCAGATCACGGCTAATGCCGTGTGTTAATCATTCTTCTACCCCAGACCAATGGGGTCTTTAAAGATGATCTCAGTCACTTTTTGTTCAGATCACGGCTAATGCCGTGTGTTAATCATTCGTCTACCCCAGACCAATGGTGTCTTTAAAGATGATCTCAGTCACTTTTTGTTCAGATCACGGCTAATGCCGTGTGTTAATCATTCTTCTACCCCAGACCAATGGGGTCTTTAAAGATGATCTCAGTCACTTTTTGTTCAGATCACGGCTAATGCCGTGTGTTAATCATTCTTCTACCCCAGACCAATGGGGTCTTTAAAGATGATCTCAGTCACTTTTTGTTCAGATCACGGCTAATGCCGTGTGTTAATCATTCGTCTACCCCAGACCAATGGGGTCTTTACAGATGATCTCAGTCACTTTTTGTTCAGATCACGGCTAATGCCGTGTGTTAATCATTCGTCTACCCCAGACCAATGGGGTCTTTAAAGATGATCTCAGTCACTTTTTGTGTGTCAGTCACTTGTTCAGATCACGGCTAATGCCGTGTGTTAATCATTCGTCTACCCCAGACCAATGGGGTCTTTAAAGATGATCTCAGTCACTTTTTGTTCAGATCACGGCTAATGCCGTGTGTTAATCATTCTTCTACCCCAGACCAATGGGGTCTTTAAAGATGATCTCAGTCACTTTTTGTTCAGATCACGGATAATGCCGTGTGTTAATCATTCTTCTACCCCAGACCAATGGGGTCTTTAAAGATGATCTCAGTCACTTTTTGTTCAGATCACGGCTAATGCCGTGTGTTAATCATTCTTCTACCCCAGACCAATGGGGTCTTTAAAGATGATCTCAGTCACTTTTTGTTCAGATCACGGCTAATGCCGTGTGTTAATCATTCTTCTACCCCAGACCAATGGGGTCTTTAAAGATGATCTCAGTCACTTTTTGTTCAGATCACGGCTAATGCCGTGTTTAATCATTCTTCTACCCCAGACCAATGGGGTCTTTAAAGATGATCTCAATCACTTTTTGTTCAGATCACGGCTAATGCCGTGTGTTAATCATTCTTCTACCCCAGACCAATGGGGTCTTTAAAGATGATCTCAGTCACTTTTTGTTCAGATCACGGCTAATGCCGTGTGTTAATCATTCTTCTACCCCAGACCAATGGGGTCTTTAAAGATGATCTCAGTCACTTTTTGTTCAGATCACGGCTAATGCCGTGTGTTAATCATTCTTCTACCCCAGACCAATGGTGTCTTTAAAGATGATCTCAATCACTTTTTGTTCAGATCACGGCTAATGCCGTGTGTTAATCATTCACCCCAGACCAATGGTGTCTTTAAAGATGATCTCAATCACTTTTTGTTCAGATCACGGCTAATGCCGTGTGTTAATCATTCTTCTACCCCAGACCAATGGGGTCTTTAAAGATGATCTCAATCACTTTTTGTTCAGATCACGGCTAATGCCGTGTGTTAATCATTCTTCTACCCCAGACCAATGGGGTCTTTAAAGATGATCTCAGTCACTTTTTGTTCAGATCACGGCTAATGCCGTGTGTTAATCATTCTTCTACCCCAGACCAATGGGGTCTTTAAAGATGATCTCAGTCACTTTTTGTTCAGATCACGGCTAATGCCGTGTGTTAATCATTCTTCTACCCCAGACCAATGGGGTCTTTAAAGATGATCTCAATCACTTTTTGTTCAGATCACGGCTAATGCCGTGTGTTAATCATTCTTCTACCCCAGACCAATGGGGTCTTTAAAGATGATCTCAATCACTTTTTGTTCAGATCACGGCTAATGCCGTGTGTTAATCATTCTTCTACCCCAGACCAATGGGGTCTTTAAAGATGATCTCAATCACTTTTTGTTCAGATCACGGCTAATGCCGTGTGTTAATCATTCTTCTACCCCAGACCAATGGGGTCTTTAAAGATGATCTCAATCACTTTTTGTTCAGATCACGGCTAATGCCGTGTGTTAATCATTCTTCTACCCCAGACCAATGGGGTCTTTAAAGATGATCTCAGTCACTTTTTGTTCAGATCACGGCTAATGCCGTGTGTTAATCATTCTTCTACCCCAGACCAATGGGGTCTTTAAAGATGATCTCAGTCACTTTTTGTTCAGATCACGGCTAATGCCGTGTGTTAATCATTCTTCTACCCCAGACCAATGGGGTCTTTAAAGATGATCTCAGTCACTTTTTGTTCAGATCACGGCTAATGCCGTGTATTAATCATTCTTCTACCCCAGACCAATGGGGTCTTTAAAGATGATCTCAATCACTTTTTGTTCAGATCACGGCTAATGCCGTGTGTTAATCATTCTTCTACCCCAGACCAATGGGGTCTTTAAAGATGATCTCAATCACTTTTTGTTCAGATCACGGCTAATGCCGTGTGTTAATCATTCTTCTACCCCAGACCAATGGGGTCTTTAAAGATGATCTCAATCACTTTTTGTTCAGATCACGGCTAATGCCGTGTGTTAATCATTCTTCTACCCCAGACCAATGGGGTCTTTAAAGATGATCTCAATCACTTTTTGTTCAGATCACGGCTAAAACAAAAAACTCGTCTTCTCCCCAAAACAACAACACAAAGCACCAAAAACAAGAAAACTAAAAAACAAAGCATAAAAACAAACAAAAAACCCACCCCACCAACAAATAAAACTAATTAACGTTTTAAACAAACAAAATACCCACCAACAAATAAAACTAATTAACATTTTAAACAAACAAAATACCCACCAACAAATAAAACTAATTAACGTTTTAAACAAACAACCCCCCCCCACCACCAACAAATAAAACTAATTAACGTTTTAAACAAACAAACAAACAAACAAACAAACAAGCAAACGAAGAAATTCCCTTAACAAAACCCAATCTTGTTTCGCTGATCACTGTACCAACGTTAAAATGTTTACCATGCAAGTGATAAAACAGACGAAGGGAAGGAGTGAAAATAATGAAAGGAAGGCATTTTTGTTCTTCTGCTTTTCCTTTACTCTCAATGAAATTATGTTTTTTTTAATTCATGAAAACAGAACTAACAAACCCAAATACAACCCAACAAAATGCGACCAGCTTCTTTTCATTGCATAGATTTCACCTTTGTTTCTTTTTTTTCTTTCTTTTCATTGCATAGATTTCACCTTTGTTTCTTTGCTTTCTTTCTTTTCATTGCATAGATTTCACCTTTTTTCTTTTTCTTTCTTTCTTTTTCATTGCATAGATTTCATTTCACCTTTGTTTCTTTTTCTTTCTTTCTTTTTTTCATTGCATAGATTTCACCTTTGTTTCTTTTCTTTCTTTCTTTTCATTGCATAGATTTCACCTTTGTTTCTTTTCTTTCTTTCTTTTCATTGCATAGATTTCACCTTTGTTTCTTTTCTTTCTTTCTTTTCATTGCATAGATTTCACCTTTGTTTCTTTTCTTTCTTTCTTTTCATTGCATGGATTTCACTTTTCTTTGTTTCTTTTCTTTCTTTCTTTTTTTCATTGCATAGATTTCACCTTTGTTTCTTTTCTTTCTTTCTTTTCTATTGCCTTGCCAGATGAGTGTGTGTTTGGGGATCAGCCTGGCATCGCATTTGAAGACCAAACGTGTGAAAAAACTTCGTCAACGGATTTCCAGGATATTGCTACCAAGCCGTCGTGAGGGGCGGTGCTGTGCCTCTTGTCAAAGAGTATTCAGACAGGTCACAGGTAAGTTTCTCGTCTGCCTGTTTTCAGCAGGGACGTTAGCATCCAAGTCCAAGCACTCGTCATGACTCATAGTGAGTCATAGCGTGATGCACCAGTGCACTTTTCATACTCTTATCGTAAAACATTTACATTTTCACCTTTCTTTAATTGATTAGTCTCTCTCTCTCTCTCTCTCTCTCTCTCTCTCTCTCTCTCTCTCTCTCTCTCTCTCTCTCTCTCTCTCTCTCTCTCTCTCTCTCTCTCTCTCTCTCTCTCTCTCTCTCTCTCTCTCTCTCTCTCTCTCTCTCTCTCTCTCTCTCTCTCTCTCTCTCTCTCTCTCTCTCTCTCTCTCTCTCTCTCTCTCTCTCTCTCTCTCTCTCTCTCTCTCTCTCTCTCTCTCTCTCTCTACTGTTCTCAATATGATATTTGTTAGTCTTTCTCCATTTCTCTACTGTCTCTCTCTCTACTGTTCGACGTGTAAATGTTTGTAGTATCAATATGATATTTGTTAGTCTTTCTCCATTTCGCTACTGTGCTCTCTACTGTGCCAATACGTTTTGTGACTTTTGGAGGCTGTTTGTTGTTGTTTTTTGTTGTTGTTCTTGTTGTTATTGGTGTTGTTGTATTTTTTGTTTGTTCGCCAATAGATCATCACTTAAAACAGATACATCTAGTATGACTACAATATAAGAGCTGACTAAATGAAGGTCTACATAATGACTTTTTTTCAAACATAATGACGTCTCTTCATTGCTACGCAGGACTTTTTTGTCCACTTTCTTGCAAAATTTAGTCCATGGCGTAGATCTATATTTTTTCATCCCAACGAAATCGATTTTAACCTGTGCAAGAATTTTCCTTTTCTTGTTCTTAGTGAAAATTAAACTTTGGTGTCTTTTCTAACTTTTCTTTGTCAACAATTTATCACTTTTCTAACTTTTCTCTTTAAGTCAACAATTTATCCCTTTTCTAACTTTTTCTCTTGAGTCAACAATTTATCACTTTTCTAACTTTTCTCTTTGAGTCAACAATTTATCCCTTTTCTAACTTTTTCTTTGAGTCAACAATTTATCCCTTTTCTAACTTTTCTCTTTGAGTCAACAATTTATCACTTTTCTAACTTTTCTCTTTAAGTCAACAATTTATCACTTTTCTAACTTTTCTCTTGTCAACAATTTATCCCTTTTCTAACTTTTTCAACAATTTATCCCTTTTCTAGTCAACAATTTATCCCTTTTCTAACTTTTCTCAATTTATCCCTCAACAATTTATCCCTTTTCTAACTTTTCTCTTTAAGTCAACAATTTATCCCTTTTCTAACTTTTCTCTTTGAGTCAACAATTTATCCCTTTTCTAACAATTTATCTTTTATCAAGTCAACAATTTATCCTTTTCTCTTTTCTTAACTTTTCTCTTTAAGTCAACAATTTTTCTATCCCTTTTCTAACTTTTTAACTCTTTGAGTCAACAATTTATCCCTTTTCTAACTTTTCTCTTTGAGTCAACAATTTATCCCTTTTCTAACTTTTCTCTTTTGAGTCAACAATTTATCACTTTTCTAACTTTTCTCTTTAAGTCAACAATTTATCCCTTTTCTAACTTTTCTCTTTCAACAATTTATCCCTTTTCTAACTTTTCCCTTTTCTTTGAGTCAACAATTTATCCCTTTTCTAACTTTTCTCTTTATCCCTTTTCTAACTTTTCTCTTTAGTCAACAATTTATCCCTTTTCTAACTTTTCTCTTTGAGTCAACAATTTATCCCTTTTCTAACTTTTCTCTTTGAGTCAACAATTTATCCCTTTTCTAACTTTTTCTTTAAGTCAACAATTTATCCCTTTTCTATTTTCTCTTTAAGTCAACAATTTATCCCTTTTCTAACTTTTCTCTTTGAGTCAACAATTTATCCCTTTTCTAACTTTTCTCTTTGAGTCAACAATTTATCCCTTTTCTAACTTTTCTTTGAGTCAACAATTTATCCCTTTTCTAACTTTTCTCTTTGAGTCAACAATTTATCCCTTTTCTAACTTTTCTCTTTAAGTCAACAATTTATCCTTTTCTAACTTTTCTCTTTGAGTCAACAATTTATCCCTTTTTCTAACTTTTCTCTTTTGAGTCAACAATTTATCCCTTTTCTAACTTTTCTCTTTGAGTCAACTTTATCCCTTTTCTAACTTTTCTCCCTTTTCTAACTTTTCTTAAGTCAACAATTTATCCCTTTTCTAACTTTTCTCTTTGAGTCAACAATTTATCCCTTTTCTTTTCTAACTTTTCTCTTTTTCTCTTTGAGTCAACAATTTATCACTTTTCTAACTTTTCTCTTTAAGTCAACAATTTATCACTTTTCTAACTTTTCTCTTTGAGTCAACAATTTATCCCTTTTCTAACTTTTCTCTTTGAGTCAACAATTTATCCCTTTTCTAACTTTTCTCTTTGAGTCAACAATTTATCCCTTTTCTAACTTTTCTCTTTGAGTCAACAATTTATCCCTTTTCTAACTTTTCTTTTTAAGTCAACAATTTATCCCTTTTCTAACTTTTCTTTTTGAGTCAACAATTTATCCTTTTCTAACTTTTCTCTTTGAGTCAACAATTTATCACTTTTCTAACTTTTCTCTTTGAGTCAACAATTTATCACTTTTCTAACTTTTCTCTTTGAGTCAACAATTTATCCCTTTTCTAACTTTTTCTTTTTGAGTCAACAATTTATCCCTTTTCTAACTTTTCTCTTGAGTCAACAATTTATCCCTTTTCTAACTTTTCTCTTTGAGTCAACAATTTATCACTTTTCTAACTTTTCTCTTTGAGTCAACAATTTATCCCTTTTCTAACTTTTCTTTTGAGTCAACAATTTATCCCTTTTCTAACTTTTCTCTTTGAGTCAACAATTTATCCCTTTTCTAACTTTTTTTGAGTCAACAATTTATCCCTTTTCTAACTTTTCTCTTTAAGTCAACAATTTATCCCTTTTCTAACTTTTCTCTTTGAGTCAACAATTTATCCCTTTTCTAACTTTTCTCTTTTAAGTCAACAATTTATTTTCTAACTTTTCTAACTTTTCTTTTCTTTTAAGTCAACAATTTATCCTTTTCTAACTTTTCTCTTTAAGTCAACAATTTATCTAACTTTTCTAACTTTTTCTCTTGAGTCAACAATTTATCCCTTTTCTAACTTTTTCTCTTTGAGTCAACAATTTATCCCTTTTCTAACTTTTTCTTTGAGTCAACAATTTATCCCTTTTCTAACTTTTCTCTTTGAGTCAACAATTTATCCCTTTTCTAACTTTTCTCTTTGAGTCAATTTAATTTATCCCTTTTCTAACTTTTCTTTTCTCTTTGAGTCAACAATTTATCCCTTTTCTAACTTTTCTCTTTGAGTCAACAATTTATCCCTTTTCTAACTTTTCTCTTTGAGTCAACAATTTATCCCTTTTCTAACTTTTCTCTTTGAGTCAACAATTTATCCCTTTTCTAACTTTTCTCTTTGAGTCAACAATTTATCCCTTTTCTAACTTTTCTCTTTGAGTCAACAATTTATCCCTTTTCTAACTTTTCTCTTTGAGTCAACAATTTATCCCTTTTCTAACTTTTCTCTTTGAGTCAACAATTTATCCCTTTTCTAACTTTTCTCTTTGAGTCAACAATTTATCCCTTTTCTAACTTTTCTCTTTGAGTCAACAATTTATCACTTTTCTTTTCTAACTTTTCTCTTTGAGTCAACAATTTATCCTTTTCTAACTTTTCTCTTTGAGTCAACAATTTATCACTTTTCTAACTTTTCTCTTTGAGTCAACAATTTATCCTTTTTCTAACTTTTCTCTTTGAGTCAACAATTTATCCCTTTTCTAACTTTTCTTTGAGTCAACAATTTATCCCTTTTCTAACTTTTTCTCTTTTGAGTCAACAATTTATCCCTTTTCTAACTTTTCTCTTTGAGTCAACAATTTATCCCTTTTCTAACTTTTCTCTTTGAGTCAACAATTTATCACTTTTCTAACTTTTCTCTTTGAGTCAACAATTTATCACTTTTCTAACTTTTCTCTTTGAGTCAACAATTTATCACTTTTCTAACTTTTCTCTTTGAGTCAACAATTTATCCCTTTTCTAACTTTTCTTGAGTCAACAATTTATCAACTAACTTTAGTCAACAATTTATCCCTTTTCTAACTTTTCTCTTTGAGTCAACAATTTATCCCTTTTCTAACTTTTCTCTTTGAGTCAACAATTTATCCCTTTTCTAACTTTTCTCTTTGAGTCAACAATTTATCCCTTTTCTAACTTTTCTTTTTGAGTCAACAATTTATCCCTTTTCTAACTTTTCTCTTTGAGTCAACAATTTA
>JAXRKP010002123.1:25000-27500 GCA_037039925.1 Doris montereyensis | reverse complement strand
GGACCGCCAGTGACAACGGAGAGAACGTCAGAAGGATTCCTTCCTCACAGTCGCCCCGGAACACCAAGTACAGCACCTGCCACAACACAAGGAGGTAATTGTAGTCCTGTCATTAGTGCTGTACAGTATTCAGTAGAATACACATACAACACAAGGAGGTAATTGTAGCCCTGTCATTAGGGCTGTACATTATTCAGTAGAATACACATACAACACAAAGAGGTAATTGTAGTCCTGTCATTAGGGCTGTACAGCATTCATTAGAATCACATACAACGCAAAGAGGTAATTGTAGCCCTGTCATTAGGGCTGTACAGCATTCATTAGAATCACATACAACACAAAGAGGTAATTGTAGTCCTGTCATTAGGGCTGTACAGCATTCATTAGAATCACATACAACACAAAGAGGTAATTGTAGCCCTGTCATTAGGGCTGTACAGCATTCATTAGAATCACATACAACACAAGGAGGTAATTGTAGTCCTGTCATTAGGGCTGTACAGTATTCAGTAGAATACACATACAAAAGTACATTTAGTTGCAGTCATGTTTTCCTGGTTGAAATCAATGGCTTCAGCAATCCAGAGTCCAGAGTCCTTCGTTATAAATAAATCTTGGTGTATGCAGTCTGGGATGAATTCAAGCCTGCTTTGAGATGTACTGTCAGAATAATCTAATGGTAAGGCTGCCACAGGTGTGACCATGACACCTCAGGTTTTGAATCCAAACGATGTTTGTTCTGGACGCTGTGTCCCTTTGGGTGGACACCTAACACGTACTTCCTCACTCAACCCAAATGAAAATGGGCACCGGCATCAACTGGGGAGTAAAAGATGTGATACAGTAGTGTCCTGTCCAGGGGGCAATATGGGCCACTTTGAAGCAGATATAAACGTATTAGCACATATTTGAGTTAAACGTCAGTTTATTCCCATTAAATAGTGTCAACTGAAAGTCGTTTTTCCTTGGTGTTAATTTTTACTTTCAGAGATTTTTCTAGATGTATGCTATGGATTAGACATTGATGTAATTATATGAACGGATTTTACGTAAGAAATACACCGTAATTTAACGTTTTGAGAAAATAGAAGACTAGATCGACATATGATATTGTAAGATATGGAATTGATCTTGACAATAATAAAAACGTCCATATCTTAACATTGTCCAATAGTCATGTCAGATGTTCATCAATTTTATGATCTCTATTATTTATACGAGACCTTTCAAATGTCGTTATCCTCATCTACATCATCATTAGCATCACTTTAATTCTCCTCTAAGACTAATATATATCATGTTTGCTCAGTACTTTTATCCTTTTTATTCATCTCAAATTCAGCCATTAATAAATATTCAATACAACTTTCTACAAGCACAGCAGTATCTCATTAACAAGTATGGTCTGGAGAGAAATTATTGATAAGGAAGGAGAATGTCAAAAACTGAAAACAAAAATTTTAATTTTCTGATTCTCCACTGTTTAAATTAAAAAGGATCAATGTATTCAAATGCACTAAAGATATATTGCATGAATATATTAACATGATAAATCTACATGAAATAATTGTGTAATTGATTTAGGTCATTACAAATTTTAGGGCTAATTTCAACAAGTTTTGCCTTTAAAAAGAGCAAATTTCTCTGAGGACATTGAATTATCACTCAAATGTTCACGCATACACTTGTTGTCTTTTACTGTATTTTACTGCCTCTAAATGCACTGCATTTGCTTCTTTTCTATGACAATCCCGATTTAGTCAGTAGAACACCAATGAAGTGCTCCTTCTTTAGACCTGAAGAAACTTAAATCCTATTTTATCTTATCCTCTTCTTTACATGATTATTATTTCTCAGATACAACTGTTTTTCTTACTCAATATATGTATTTTTTGTCTTTTATTATTTCCATAGCTTCTTGCTTGGACAATCCCGACATTCGAGTCAACAACCAAATTTGTCAGACTGCCATCAGTCAAACGCCAAGCTATTGTTATACGCCTATGGTCAGTCAAGAATGTTGTCTTTCATGCCGAAGGTCTCATTCTGGAATGACAGGTAGGAGGCCATTGCAAGATAAATGAGATTGAAGTGTAACATTTTCTTTCTTTTCTACTTCGTTATATTACGCAACCAAGTGTAATAAGTAATAATATGAAATACGAGAAGTTCCTACATTCATTCATTGCTTTTGTAAAGTATGGATTTTTATTTTTTATTTTTTGTTTCACTGTTGCATAATTTTGGGTATTTTCCCATTCTTGCCATGCCTTGATGAGAAAAATAGAACAGTTGAGTCATTCAAGACGGTAGGAGTCATGAACTATCAGAATTTGTTGTTGTTGTTGTTGTGAATTAGCTCAGTCAAGCTACATTCCACTACATACAAAATCCATGGAGTTTGAAATTATCAAAAAAAACTTTTTTTTTACAATTAGATTGACCTGTGTGATTTCTACCACCATTTTTCTTTCTTTTGTGTCATTTACAGGCTGTG
>JAXRKP010002123.1:0-20000 GCA_037039925.1 Doris montereyensis | reverse complement strand
TTGAGAAAGAGAGAGAGAGAGAGAGAGAGAGAGAGAGAGAGAGAGAGAGAGAGAGAGAGACAGACAGAGACAGAGACAGAGACAGAGACAGAGACAGAGAGACAGAGACAGACAGACAGACAGACAGACAGACAGAGACAAAGACAGATTTAAGATTTGATAAGACAAGAATAAAGGCTGCATGTGAGATTGTGTCATAACTACTCATACAGTTTTGATCTTCGAATTCATTTATTTGAACTTCATAAATACTGTTGAAGTATTATCAGAGATAAGCGTTCTCTTAAATAATTATAAATTGCATATTCTGATTCAATCGGTTAAAAACCATCTTGACTTACTGTTACTGGTGATGATATTGTAAGCAATATAATACAATATGTTGTTATTATGTTTCCCTTTGTTATTGTTATGTTAGAAAAGTATGTTATGAACACTATTTCTTTAATAATAATGATAATAATAATAATATTGATAATAATGAAATATCATTGTTGATGTTGATGATGTTTTTGTATTATTTGTTGTCACGTCGAAGAATTGTGTGGTGATGTTATATGTCATACTTTCTTCTCTCGTTCTATTTGTGGAGTGATGTGTTGTTATGAGGTATCCCTAGCTATTGACAGAGTGATGTGTTGTTATGAGGTATCTCTAGCTATTGACAGAGTGATGTGTTGTTATGAGGTATCTCTAGCTATTGACAGAGTGATGTGTTGTTATGAGGTATCTCTAGCTATTGACAGAGTGATGTGTTGTTATGAGGTATCTCTAGCTATTGACAGAGTGATGTGTTGTTATGAGGTATCTCTAGCTATTGACAGAGTGATGTGTTGTTTTCATGAGGTATCTCTAGCTATTGACAGAGTGATGTGTTGTTATGAGGTATCTCTAGCTATCGACAGAGTGATGTGCTGTTATGAGGTATCTCTAGCTATTGACAGAGTGATGTGTTGTTACGAGGTATCTCTAGCTATATCTACAGAGTGATGTGTTGTTATGAGGTATCTCTAGCTATTGACAGAGTGATGTGTTGTTATGAGGTATCTCTAGCTATTGACAGAGTGATGTGTTGTTATGAGGTATCTCTAGCTATTGACAGAGTGATGTGTTGTTATGAGGTATCTTTAGCTATTGACAGAGTGATGTGTTGTTATGAGGTATCTCTAGCTATTGACAGAGTGATGATGTTGTTATGAGGTATCTTTAGCTATTGACAGAGTGATGTGTTGTTATGAGGTATCTCTAGCTATTGACAGAGTGATGTGTTGTTACGAGGTATCTTTAGCTATTGACAGAGTGATGTGTTGTTATGAGGTATCTCTAGCTATCGACAGAGTGATGTGTTGTTATGAGGTATCTCTAGCTATCGACAGAGTGATGTGTTGTTATGAGGTATCTCTAGCTATCGACAGAGTGATGTGTTGTTATGAGGTATCTCTAGCTATCGAC
The DNA here is from genome assembly GCA_037039925.1 of Doris montereyensis. Lineage (NCBI taxonomy): Eukaryota > Metazoa > Mollusca > Gastropoda > Nudibranchia > Dorididae > Doris > Doris montereyensis. The sequence continues at coordinate 18,548 of JAXRKP010002123.1, read as the reverse complement.
AGAGTGATGTGTTGTTATGAGGTATCTCTAGCTATCGACAGAGTGATGTGTTGTTATGAGGTATCTCTAGCTATTGACAGCGCTCTCCGGTGCAGACATTGCGCGTCCTGGGTGCGTTCAGTAATCGGACGCCTCGCAAAGCTGACTTGCGCTGTTTGATCTCAAGTTTTTACCCAATGCGAAAGTTTGAAAGCAAAATAGCAAATAGCCTTGCAGCGAGTTTGATGACAAAACGCTTCCCCAATCGTACAATGCATTTGGTAACGGAACGTGACTCAAGCTTGGTCAAGAGTCGAGCGGGTTAGCTTAGCGTATTCCAGACTGGTGGTGGTTGGGAGGGGGAGTCGGTAGTAAAAGCCAAGGTGTCAGCCTCTCAACCCAAAAGCCGTGGGTTCAAGCCCCGCCTATGGTTGAAAAATATTCTCGAGTTTTTTTTCCAGTAAAATCTATACCTCCCCCCTCCCTCCTTGGTCAGGTAGATGGATCGATACCTAGTCCATTCGGAGACGGGCGATAAAAGGAGGTCCCATGTGCATATCACAATACCCTGTGCACGTTAAAGATCCCTTGGGTGTTTACAGGGCAGTCCGGACAAAATTTTAAAATCCTACCATAAACCCCGAGATCACCTTAGTTGTGGATGTGGGTACATCAAATCAAAGTCAAATTATTCCAGACTGTCAAAGAAACAGCAAAATCAAATTATTCCAGACTGTCAAAGAAGCAGCAAAATCAAATTATTCCAGACTGTCAAAGAAACAGCAAAATCAAATTATTCCAGACTGTCAAAGAAACAGCAAAATCAAATTATTCCAGACTGTCAAAGAAGCAGCAAAATCAAATTATTCCAGACTGTCAAAGAAACAGCAAAATCAAATTATTCCAGACTGTCAAAGAAACAGCAAAATCAAATTATTCCAGACTGTCAAAGAAACAGTAAAAACAAATTTGGGCTCACAAGCTATACTGCTCTTCAACGTAACATAAACCAAGGCTATCTACATACTGTCTACATGGCCTTGAATAAAGTAACATAAACCAAGGCTATCTAGATAATGTCTACATGGCCTTGAATAAAGTAACATAAACCAAGGCTATCTAGATAATGTCTATATGACCTTGAATAAAGTAACATAAACCAAGGCTATCTAGATAATGTCTACATGGCCTTGAATAAAGTAACATAAACCAAGGCTATCTAGATAATGTCTACATGGCCTTGAATAAAGTAACATAAACCAAGGCTATCTAGATAATGTCTACATGGCCTTGAATAAAGTAACATAAACCAAGGCTATCTACATACTGTCTACATGGCCTTGAATAAAGTAACATAAACCAAGGTTATCTAGATAATGTCTACATGGCCTTGAATAAAGTAACATAAACCAAGGCTATCTAGATAATGTCTACATGGCCTTGAATAAAGTAACATAAACCAAGGCTATCTAGATAATGTCTACATGGCCTTGAATAAAGTAACATAAACCAAGGCTATCTAGATAATGTCTACATGGCCTTGAATAAAGTAACATAAACCAAGGCTATCTAGATAATGTCTACATGGCCTTGAATAAAGTAACATAAACCAAGGCTATCTAGATAATGTCTATATGACCTTGAATAAAGTAACATAAACCAAGGCTATCTAGATAATGTCTATATGACCTTGAATAAAGTAACATAAACCAAGGCTATCTAGATAATGTCTATATGGCCTTGAATAAAGTAACATAAACCAAGGCTATCTAGATAATGTCTATATGGCCTTGAATAAAGTAACATAAACCAAGGCTATCTAGATAATGTCTACATGGTCTTAAATAAAGTAACATAAACCAAGGCTATCTAGATAATGTCTACATGGCCTTGAATAAAGTAACATAAACCAAGGCTTCTAGACTGATACTGTCTATATGGCCTTGAATAAAGTAACATAAACCAAGGCTATCTAGATACTGTCTACATGGCCTTGAATAAAGTAACATAAACCAAGGCTATCTAGATACTGTCTACATGGCCTTGAATAAAGTAACATAAACCAAGGCTATCTAGATACTGTCTACATGGCCTTGAATAAAGTAACATAAACCAAGGCTATCTACATACTGTCTACATGGCCTTGAATAAAGTAACATATACAAAGGCTATCTAGATAATATCTATATGGCCTTGAATAAAGTAACATAAGCCAAGGCTATCTAGAAAATGTCTATATGGCCTTGAATAAAGTAACATAAACCAAGGCTATCTAGATACTGTCTATATGGCCTTGAATAAAGTAACATAAACAAAGGCTATCTAGATACTGTCTATATGGCCTTGAATAAAGTAACATATACAAAGGCTATCTAGATACTGTCTATATGGCCTTGAATAAAGTAACATAAACCAAGGATATCTAGATACTGTCTATATGGCCTTGAATAAAGTAACATATACAAAAAGGCTATCTAGAATCTAGATACTGTCTATATGGCCTTGAATAAAGTAACATAAACCAATGCTATCTAGATACTGTCTACATGGCCTTGAATAAAGTATCGACAGTCTTCTCTTCTTCACCTTTCGATTTTCCCGTTGGGGTCGCCACAGCTTTCTCCCTCTTTGTCCTATTTTGTTTGTCCCCATCTCTTGCACCAACGATCTTCATGTCTTTTTGCATCGCATCCATGTATCTTTGTTTTTGGTCTCCCCTTCTTCCTCCTTCCCCAGTTCGTCCATCCACAACATCTTCTGTCCAACATATTCCATATCCTTTCTTTACATGCCCGTACCATGTCAGTCTGATTTCCCTAACTTTGCCTCATAGCCTACCTCCTTGGGTTTCCCTCGGATGTGTTAATTCTGAATCTTATCCAACCTTGACCTTCACACACCCAATCATCATCGAAAGCGTGTGAAAGCTGCGACTTCCCCAGGGACCCCTTGGCAGCCAAGCATTTCCACGCCTCTATTTGTTTGTAGTCTGGACCAGCTGCCTTTCATCTCTTTATCTTTTTCATTATTGCTCTACTTCCTCTTTGTTTATTTGATCCATTGCCTTGTTTTCAACCCCAACTTCTTCACTCTCGTTTTCTTTGTTCATAAGTTTATCTAAGAATTCCTTCCATCTTTTTTTTTAAATATTCAACACATTTCCCTTTCATCCTTCGTAGCTCTCATTTATCGGATATCCCTTCCAGCCCTGTTCCTTCGTTTTTTTGATTGCGGTAGAGATCCTTTTCTCCATTGCTTTGCGTTCAACTTTTCATACTAGTTTGCGCATACTTCCTCCGTAGCCTTTGCAGCTGCTTTTCTTTGTCTCCCGATTTGTTTCTCTTTATTCCTACCTGCTTTCATCGCACTTCGACTTTGCCTTTCTCTTAGGCCTTAAACTTATACATTCCTGTACACCTTCATTCCACCACCACGTTTCCCTTCTTTCCCTTCTATTCCCAGATGCTACACCTTCATTCCACCACCACGTTTCCTTTCTTTCCCTTCTATTCCCAGATGCTACACCTTCATTCCACCACCACGTTTCCTTTCTTTCCTTCTATTCCCAGATGCTACACCTTCATTCCACCACCACGTTTCCTTTCTTTCCTTCTATTCCCAGATGCTACACCTTCATTCCACCACCACGTTTCCTTTTTTCCCTTCTATTCCCAGATGCTACACCTTCATTCCACCACCACGTTTCCTTTCTTTCCCTTCTATTCCCAGATGCTACACCTTCATTCCACCACCACGTTTCCTTTCTTTCCTTCTATTCCTAGATGCTACACCTTCATTCCACCACCACGTTTCCTTTCTTTCCCTTCTATTCCCAGATGCTACACCTTCATTCCACCACCACGTTTCCTTTCTTTCCTTTCCCAGATGCTACACTTCCACCACCACGTTTCCTTTCTTTCCCTTCTATTCCCAGATGCTATTCCACCACCACGTTTCCTTCTTTCCCTTCTATTCCCAGATGCTACACCGAGTTCCACCACCACGTTTCCTTTCTTTCCCTTCTATTCCTAGATGCTACACCGAGTTCCTTCGTGGCTGTTTCCTTTACAGTTTCTGAGATCGCTTTCCAATTATTTAAGTTCCCTTCATGTTCCCTCGTTGCTCGCCTCTCCTCCTCCCTAAATTTCACACGACAATTTTCCTCTTTCAGTTTCCACCATTTTATTTTTTGGCACGTTTGTTCTTTTCTCCCCCTTCTCCTTTACCTCCAGAGTAATCCTGCCAACTACTACTCGATGTTGTGTCGAAACGCTTTCCCCTGGCAATGAATTGCAGTCTCCACTCTTTCAGGTGACACCACCTGTATGAGTGATAATCTACTTGTCTGCTTCTATCGTCAGTCCTATAAAACATCGATTAAGACATGCGTGAGTGCTTTTGTGTTATAATAAATGTAGGTGTAAGGCATAAATGAATATGTAACAATTGAATTGAATAATGATTTAACAGCATATCAAATAGCACTATCATATTATTAGGACTTGTACAGCTTTTAGCAATTTCACAAGTAAGGAGTTTTATAAGTCACATTAACAGCTGACACCTGGGTATCGGGGTATAAGAGCATGGATCGCTTTTAGTGTATACCGTACTAAAGGCAGGGGTGGGAGGGGTCCTGAACAAACTATTGATTGCCTTAAATGCGACAAATTAAATTTATTGTATTATTGGATGGAGCAGTTCATTCCCTTCACAATCATAGCATAAAAGAAGCTCAGTATCGATTCTTTGAATTTACACGAATTTGTTTGAAACTGGACAGGCCAAACCTTCAACACAAGAAGTAGTTTAGAACGTATCAAGATTTTATAAGGCTTCAAAGTATCATCCTATGCTTTTGTAGGTTCATGTGACAAAAACATCCAAATAACAGAAGAGATGATTTCAAATACGATTTTCTCTCAATGATAGTTTTTGACAATGATTTATCAACTTCTTGTTTTATAGTATAGTCCAATTGCCCCCAAATTTGATATGTAGCATCAATAGCTAAAAACAATCTGCCAGAGGCGACTTTTGATATCGGTTCAATTTATTGCATAACACAAAAAAGTGGAAACGTTTGCTGTACAGTTTTGTTTTTAAGGAGGGGGGGGGGGGCTGGAAATTCCATTTTTTGTTTTTAAGGAGGGCTGGGAATGCCATTTTTGTTTTTAAGGAGGGGGCTGGCAATGCCATTTTTGTTTTTAAGGAGGGGCTGGGAATGCCATTTTTGTTTTTAAGGAGGGGCTGGGAATGCCATTTTTGTTTTTAAGGAGGGGGCTGGGAATGCCATTGTTGCCGAAAATGGGACAAATCTAGTCTATCATACTAGTGGATAGAGCAGTTCAACTCGTCATAATGATATCATTGAAAAGATCAGTATCGATTCCTTGAATTTATAGGAATGTTTTAGGAACGATACATGCCTCTATTTCAATACGGCTATTATGCAATAAAAGCCAGAAATAATATCTTAAGTATAGCAAATCGGTACTCATTTTGATCGTCACAATAAACGCTATCAATATAAACTTATTTGAGGATCCATTACGAATATTGCCTTAGATCGGCCGGAAGATACGAAACATGTTCCAAGCACCTATTATCAAAAGGCACCATCTCAAAATGAGTAAAAAAGGTGTTGGTGCACTTGTTTTTTGTTCATTATTTCCTATCTACTTTTTATTTCTCAACGTATCTTCATGAATTTTGTATGGATAATGAGTGGGGGAAAACAAAGAAATGATCAGATGATTTTTTTGATCGCGGTGTTAATATACACCGTAAAAAACGGTGTACCGTGGTCGACAGTTAATATACACCGTAAAAAACGGTGTACCGCGGTCGACAGTTAATATACACCGTAATTGCGCATGCGCAGTAGACACCAATAGCCAATTTCGAATCACTTTCTACTTTCTGTCAGTGTCTGTCGATATTCCTTACTGGTTAGACCATGGACGCGACACTGGCGACAGAGTTCAACTCTTACGAGGAATTTCAGCGCAAAAATACAAAACAATACACACGCACACATACATAACAATATGCCCGTATCCATACAATACACACGCACACATACAATACACACGCACACATACATAACAATGTGCCCGTATCTATACAATACACACGCACACATACAATACACACGCACACATACATAACAATAATATGCCCGTATATATACAATACACACGCACACATACATAACAATAATATGCCCGTATACATACAATATACAAATACAATACACACGCACACATACATAACAATAATATGCCCGAATACATACAATATACAAATACAATACACACGCACACATACATAACAATAATATGCCCGTATACATACAATATACAAATACAATACACACGCACACATACATAACAATAATATGCCCGTATACATACAATACACACGCACACATACATAACAATAATATGCCCGTATACATACAATATACAAATACAATAATATGCCGTATACGTACACATACAATATACACTTTTAATAATAATATGCCCGTATACATACAATATACACATACAATACACACGCACACATACATAACAATAATATGCCCGTATACATACAATATACACATACAATACACACGCACACAAACATAACAATAATATGCCCGTATACATACAATATACACATACAATACACACGCACACAAACATAACAATAATATGCCCGTATACATACAATATACACGCACACGTACATAACAATAATATGCCCGTATACATACAATACACACGCACACGTACATAACAATAATATGCCCGTATACGTACAATACACACGCACACATACATAACAATAATATGCCCGTATCATACAATATACAATACAATACACGCACACATACATAACAATAATATGCCCGTATACGTACAATACAATACAATAACAATAATATGCCCGTATACATACAATATACAAATACAATACACACGCACACATACATAACAATAATATGCCCGTATACATACAATATACAAATACAATACACGCACACATACATAACAATAATATGCCCGTATACATTACAATATACAATACACACGCACACATACATAACAATAATATGCCATTATACGTACAATAACAATACCATACACACACATACATAACAATAATATGCCCGTATACATACAATATACAAATACAATACACACACGCACACATACATAACAATAATATGCCCGTATACGACAATATACAATACACACGCACACATACATAACAATAATATGCCCGTATACGTACAATATACAATACACACGCACACGTACATAACAATAATATGCCCGTATACGTACAATATACAAAACACACGCACACATACATAACAATAATATGCCCGTATAATAATAACGTACAATATACAATACACACGCACACGTACATAACAATAATATGCCCGTATACGTACAATATACAATACACACGCACACATACATAACAATAATATGCCCGTATACGTACAATATACAATACACACGCACACGTACATAACAATAATATGCCCGTATACGTACAATATACAAATACAATACACACGCACACATACATAACAATAATATGCCCATATACGTACAATATACAATACACACGCACACATACAAAACAATACACACGCATACATACAATATACAACACACAGGCACACATACAAAACGATACGCCCGTATACATACAATACACATGCAATACATACAGACATACGCTCAATAGACCTACATCGCAGAAAATTAGTTGAATCAAAGTTGGTGGTTAGGTGGTTGAATTTATTTTCCTTAAGTATTGAGTGACTTTGGGAGGTAGTGTACAAAATATATTATATTAGGAAATTCCAGTTGGTAGGTGTAGACCTACTGAAAGCCAATGTAGATCGACTGGAATTCAGTATATTCTACCCAATAGATTGAAATTTGGAATAGGGATAGTGATGGCAGACTTCTTACAAGAAAAAAACGTACAAAAAAAACGACGGTCTTTGCACTTGTTTTCTCCATCAGACACTGCTGAATCTGAATTATTGTGGTAGTGGTAGCATAATTGACTGGTGTTTACTATGTTTATGGACCTTTCTTCCGAAGACATCTATTCCGTTGCCCATAGTTCCTCCTTTTTTGGAAAATTTCTGTCTGCCAAGGAACACTGTAAATTGCCGTGTACATCAACAGTCGGCCAAGGGACACCGAAAATTACGGTGTACATTATTATTAACTGTCACCCAATGTACACCGAAAATTACGGTGTATATTAACTGTCGACCGAAAATTACGGTGTATATTAACTGTCGACCACGGTACACCGAAAATTACGGTGTATATTAACTGTCGACCACGGTTCACCGAAAATTACGGTGTATATTAACTGTCGACCACGGTACACCGAAAATTACGGTGTATATTAACTGTCGACCACGGTACACCCACGAAAATTACGGTGTATATTAACTGTCGAAAAATTGAATTTTTTGTACAATGTTTTTTCTAAAATTTGATTGTCCTCATATGCTTTTTTTCAAAAATTCATAAAATCAAAAACTCTTGTAATCGAGCACTACATACGGTACACCGATGAAATGACATCTATCAGATGGGTATGGTCTATCAGATGGGTACAATTATGACATCTATCAGTTGGGTACGATACTTATGACATCTATCAGATTTTACACATGCCATCTGATATGACATCTATCAGTTGGGTACGATACTATGACTCATAGATTACGATGGAAATCAGTTGGGTACGATTGAATTTTTGGGTACGATACTTATGACATCTATCAGATGGGTACGATACAATCTATCAGTTTTTTCAGATGGGTACGATATGACATCTATATTTGATTGTCCTCATATGCTTTTTTTACAAAAATTCATAAAATCAAAAACTCTTGTAATCGAGCACTACATACATATGGTATCAGATGATACTTATGACATCTATCAGTTGGGTATGATATGACATCTATCAGATGGGTACAATACATATGACATCTATCAGATGGGTACGATACATATGACATCTATCAGATGGGTATGATGACATCTATCAGTTGGGTACATCTATCAGATGGGTACAATACATATGACATCTATCAGATGGGTACGATACTTATGACATCTATCAGATGGGTACGATACACATGACATCTATCAGATGGGTACGATACATATGACATCTATCAGATGGGTACGATACTTATGACATCTATCAGATGGGTACGATACAGATATGATACTGACATCTATCAGATGGGTACGATACTTATGACATCTATCAGATGGGTACGATACTTATGACATCTATCAGATGGGTACGATACATATGACATCTATCAGATGGGTACGATACTTATGACATCTATCAGATGGGTACGATACTTATGACATCTATCAGATGGGTATGATACATATGACATCTATCAGATGGGTACGATACATATGACATCTATCAGACGGTATGATACATATGACATCTATCAGATGGGTACGATACTTATGACATCTATCAGATGGGTACAATACATATGACATCTATCAGATGGGTACGATACATATGACATCTATCAGATGGGTACGATACATATGACATCTATCAGATGGGTACGATACATATGACATCTATCAGATGGGTACGATACATATGACATCTATCAGATGGGTACGATACATATGACATCTATCAGATGGGTACGATACATATGACATCTATCAGATGGGTACGATACATATGACATCTATCAGATGGGTACGATACATATGACATCTATCAGATGGGTACGATACATATGACATCTATCAGATGGGTACGATACATATGACATCTATCAGATGGGTACGATACTTATGACATCTATCAGATGGGTACGATACATATGACATCTATCAGATGGGTACGATATATATGACATCTATCAGATGGGTACGATACATATGACATCTATCAGATGGGTACGATACATATGACATCTATCAGATGGGTACGATACATATGACATCTATCAGATGGGTACGATACATATGACATCTATCAGATGGGTACGATACATATGACATCTATCAGATGGGTACTATTAGATACATATGACATCTATCAGACGGGTACGATACATATGACATCTATCAGATGGGTACAATACATATGACATCTATCAGATGGGTACGATACATATGACATCTATCAGATGGGTACGATACATATGACATCTATCAGATGGGTATGATACTTATGACATCTATCAGATGGGTATGATACATATGACATCTATCAGATGGGTACGATACATATGACATCTATCAGATGGGTATGATACTTATGACATCTATCAGATGGGTATGATACATATGACATCTATCAGATGGGTACGATACTTATGACATCTATCAGATGGGTACGATACATATGACATCTATCAGATGGGTACGATACATATGACATCTATCAGATGGGTACGATACATATGACATCTATCAGATGGGTACGATACATATGACATCTATCAGATGGGTACGATACATATGACATCTATCAGATGGGTACGATACTTATGACATCTATCAGATGGGTACGATACATATGACATCTATCAGATGGGTACGATACATATGACATCTATCAGATGGGTACGATACATATGACATCTATCAGATGGGTACGATACATATGACATTTATCAGATGGGTACGATACATATGACATCTATCAGATGGGTACGATACATATGACATCTATCAGACGGGTACGATACATATGACATCTATCAGATGGGTACGATACATATGACATCTATCAGATGGATATGATACTTATGACATCTATCAGATGGGTACGATACATATGACATCTATCAGATGGGTACGATACATATGACATCTATCAGATGGGTACGATACTTATGACATCTATCAGATGGGTATGATACTTATGACATCTATCAGATGGGTATGATACATATGACATCTATCAGATGGGTATGATACATATGACATCTATCAGATGGGTATGACGATACATATGACATCTATCAGATGGGTACGATACATATGACATCTATCAGATGGGTACGATACATATGACATCTATCAGACGGGTACGATACATATGACATCTATCAGATGGGTACGATACATATGATATATATCAGACGGGTATGATACACATGACATTTATCAGACGGGAACGACACATATGACATCTATCAGACGGGTACGATACATATGACATCTATCAGATGGGAACGATACATCATTTATCAGATGGGTACGATACATATGACATCTATCAGATGGGTATCACATGACATCTATCAGACGGGTACGATACATATGACATCTATCAGATGGGTACGATACATATGACATCTATCAGATGGGTACGATACATATGACATCTATCAGATGGGTACGATACTTATGACATCTATCAGATGGGTACGATACACATGACATCTATCAGATGGGTACGATACATATGACATCTATCAGATGGGATACGATCTATCAGATGGGTATATACTTATGACATCTATCAGATGGGTACGATACATATGACATCTATCAGATGGGTACGATACATATGACATCTATCAGATGGGTACGATACATATGACATCTATCAGATGGGTACAGTACATATGACATCTATCAGATGGGTACGATACATATGACATCATCTATCAGACGGGTACGATACACATGACATCTATCCTATCAGATGGGTACGATACACATGACATCCTATCAGATGGGTACGATACACATGACATCTATCTATCAGATGGGTACGATACACATGACATCTATCCTATCAGATGGGTACGATACATGACATCTATCCTATCAGATGGGTACGATACATATGACATCTATCATCAGATGGGTACGATACACATGACATCTATCCTATCAGATGGGTACGATACACATGACATCTATCCTATCAGATGGGTACGATACACATGACATCTATCAGACGGGTACGATACATATGACATCTATCATCAGATGGGTACGATACACATGACATCTATCCTATCAGATGGGTACGATACACATGACATCTCCTATCAGATGGGTACGATACATATGACATCTATCAGATGGGTACGATACACATGACATCTATCCTAGATGGGTACGATACACATGACATCTATCTATCAGACGGGTACGATACACATGACATCTATCCTATCAGATGGGTACGATACACATGACATCTATCAGACGGATATGATACATATGACATCTATCAGATGGGTACGATACATGACATCTATCAGATGGGTACGATACACATGACATCTATCAGATGGGTACGATACATATGACATCTATCAGATGGGTACGATACACATGACATCTATCAGACGGGTACGATACACATGACATCTATCAGATGGGTACGATACATATGACATCTATCAGATGGGTACGATACACATGACATCTATCAGATGGGTACGATGACATCTATCAGATGGGTACGATACACATGACATCTATCATCAGATGGGTACGATACACATGACATCTATATCAGATGGGTACGATACACATGACATCTATCAGATGGGTACGATACACATGACATCTATCAGATGGGTACGATACACATGACATCTATCCTATCAGATGGGTACGATACACATGACATTTATCCTATCAGATGGGTACGATACACATGACATCTATCCTATCAGATGGGTACGATACTATGACATCTATCTATCAGATGGGTACGATACACATGACATCTATCCTATCAGATGGGTACGATACACATGACATCTATCCTATCAGATGGGTACGATACACATGACATCTATCCTATCAGATGGGTACGATACACATGACATCTATCCTATCAGATGGGTACGATACACATGACATCTATCCTATCAGATGGGTACGATACACATGACATCTATCCTATCAGATGGGTACGATACACATGACATCTATCCTATCAGATGGGTACGATACACATGACATCTATCCTATCAGATGGGTACGATACACATGACATCTATCCTATCAGATGGGTATGATACACATGACATCTATCCTATCAGATGGGTACGATACACATGACATCTATCCTATCAGATGGGTACGATACACATGACATCTATCCTATCAGATGGGTACGATACACATCTATCAGATGATCTATCCTATCAGATGGGTACGATACACATGACATCTATCCTATCAGATGAGTACGATACACATGACATCTATCCTATCAGATGGGTACGATACACATGACATCTATCCTATCAGATGGGTACGATACACATGACATCTATCAGATGGGTACGATACACATGACATCTATCCTATCAGATGGGTATGATACACATGACATCTATCCTATCAGATGGGTACGATACACATGACATCTATCCTATCAGATGGGTACGATACACATGACATCTATCCTATCAGATGGGTATGATACACATGACATCTATCCTATCAGATGGGTACGATACACATGACATCTATCCTATCAGATGGGTACGATACACATGACATCTATCCTATCTGATGGGTATGATACACATGACATCTATCCTATCAGATGGTACGATACACATGACATCTATCCTATCAGATGGGTACGATACACATGACATCTATCAGATCAGATGGGTACGATACACATGACATCTATCCTATCAGATGGGTATGATACACATGACATCTATCCTATCAGATGGGTACGATACACATGACATCTATCAGATGGGTATGATACACATGACATCTATCCTATCAGATGGGTATGATACACATGACATCTATCCTATCAGATGGGTATGATACACATGACATCTATCCTATCAGATGGGCATGATACACATGACATCTATCCTATCAGATGGGTATACACATGACATCTATCCTATCAGATGGGCATGATACACATCTATCCTATCAGATGGGTATTACATCATCTATCAGATGGGTACGATACACATGACATCTATCCTATCAGATGGGTACGATACACATGACATCTATCCTATCAGATGGGTACGATACACATGACATCTATCCTATCAGATGGGTACGATACACATGACATCTATCCTATCAGATGGGTACATACATGACATCTATCCTATCAGATGGGTACGATACACATGACATCTATCCTATCAGATGGGTACGATACACATGACATCTATCCTATCAGATGGGTACGATACACATGACATCTATCCTACATCTATCCTATCTATCAGATGGGTATGATACACATGACATCTATCCTATCAGATGGGTATGATACACATGACATCTATCTATCAGATGGGTACGATACACATGACATCTATCCTATCAGATGGGTATGATACACATGACATCTATCCTATCAGATGGGTACGATACACATGACATCTATCCTATCAGATGGGCATGATACACATGACATCTATCCTATCAGATGGGTGATACACATGACATCTATCCTATCAGATGGGTACGATACACATGACATCTATCCTATCAGATGGGTACGATACACATGACATCTATCCTATCAGATGGGTACGATACACATGACATCTATCCTATCAGATGGGTACGATACACATGACATCTATCAGATGGGTATACACATGATATCCTATCAGATGACATCTGACATCTATCCTATCAGATGGGTACGATACACATGACATCTATCATACACATGACATCTATCCTATCGATGGGTACGATACACATGACATCTATCAGATCAGGGTATACGATCTATCAGACGGGCATGATCTATCCTATCAGATGGGTACGATACACATGACATCTATCAGATGGGCATGATACACATGACATCTATCATCTATCAGATGGGTACGATACAGACATCTATCAGATGGGTACGATACACATGACATCTATCAGGGTACGATACACATGACATCTATCCTATCAGATGGGTACGATACACATGACATCTATCCTATCAGATCTATCAGGGTATGATACACATGACATCTATCCTATCAGATGGGTACGATACACATGACATCTATCCTATCAGATGGGTACGATACACATGACATCTATCCTATCAGATGGGTACGATACACATGACATCTATCCTATCAGATGGGTATGATACACATGACATCTATCCTATCAGATGGGTATGATACACATGACATCTATCAGATGGGTATGATACACATGACATCTATCCTATCAGATGGGTATGATACACATGACATCTATCAGATGGGCATGATATCACATGACATCTATCAGATGGGTATGACATGACATCTATCAGATGGGTATGATACATGATATCTATCAGATGGGTATGATACACATCATCTATCAGATGGGTATGATACACATGACATCTATCAGATGGGCATGATATACATGACATACACATGATACATCTATCAGATGGGTATGATACACATGACATCTATCAGATGGGCATGATACACATGACATCTATCAGATGGGTATGATACACATGACATCTATCAGATGGGTATGATACACATGACATCTATCAGATATGATATGCATGACATCTATCCTTTTAATTGCAAGAAGCGCCTTGTGTTGTCGCTGAGCGATTTGCTTCACATTCTTCCTCCCTTTCGGAAGATAGAACTGGCAAATCATCATTAGTAATGTCCCATTTCAATTTTTTTCTTTTTCATAACTGCCAACCCATAGAGACATTTGAGAGGGAAGTTTGGTTAGAACATCATGGGGATTGGACAAAAAATGCGAGAGATATGAATTTTTTAGTCACTAGCGAACAAAAAGACAATGAAGAGTTATTTTGAACTTTGAACTTCAAACTACCCATTTAATATTAAAACTAAAACTTTCTTCCACACGATGCATGGAGGTCGAGAAATTCAAATGGATTCGTGAAAGGACAGAAAAGGCCCGAGGTCCGTCTAATATGATTAAACAAATTTTTTAAAGTGAATGCCCTTTAGTTGAGTCCCTTCAGTTGACTTCCATTTAAGTCATGGGTTTTTTTTTCAGGCTCCTATTCCCCAAAATACGAAATTGCTGCTTACATCTATGTCGATATTGCGCAGTCATCAAAACCCCATCGCTGTCACGACCATCGGCTTAGCACTGTATAACTGACGTTGTCTATTTTTATAATACACTGCAGTACAACTGGGCCTACACCACGACAAGCACAACGCGTTGTGCTGTTATTAATACTAGCACACCTACGCACAAATTTCTTGCTGCCTTGCAGGCAGGTCTTGACTGACCACAGGCTAAGGGAGTTAACCCCGACAGAAAACAAAAACCTGTTGCCTTGCAGATTGGTCTTGGATAACCAAAGGTTAAGGGAGTTACCTGCAAAAGAACATCAAGACCAAGGCCCGGTAGGGGAGCCTGAAGATGGCAGCCCCACCAGCTACCTAGGGTACAGTGGGCTCATCTTCTGCTTATCCAAAACCAACCGATTAAGAGAAGCAAAATGTTACACCCGAACAGATCTTCTGAAGACGACCCTGGAAGCGAACGCGGACTTTCATTTTTGGTGCATAGAACGTCAGGGCAATAAAAGGAAAATAGATGGAATGTCAGGGCAATAAAAGGAAAATAGATGGAACGTCAGAACAATAAAAGGAAAAGAGATTGAATGTCAGGGCAACAAAAAAAGGAAAGAGAATTCAGGGCAATGTCAGGGCAATAAAAGGAAAAGAGATGGAATGTCAGGGCAATAAAAGGAAAATAGATGGAATGTCAGGGCAATGAAAGGAAAAGAGATGGAATGTCAGGGCAATAAAAGGAAAAAGAGATGTGAATGGAGGGAAAAGAGATGGAAAGGAAAAAAGAAAAGATGGAATGTCAGGGCAATAAAAAAGGAAAAGAGATGGAATGTCAGGGCAATAAATGGAAAATAGATGGAATGTCAGGGCAAAAGAGATGGAATGTCAAATGTCAGAAAAGAGATGGAATGTCAGGGCAATAAAGGAAAAGAGATGGAATGTCAGGGCAATGAAAAGGAAAATAGATGGAATGTCAGGGCAATAAAAGGAAAAGAGATGGAATGGCAGGAAATGGAAAAGAGATGGAATGTCAGGGCAATAAAAGGAAAAACAATTAAAGGAAAAGATGGAATGTCAATAAATGGAAAAGCAAATGAAAGGAAAAGAGATGGAATGTCAGGGCAATGAAAGGAAAAAGAGATTGAATGTCAGGGCAATAAATGGAAAAGAGATGGAATGTCAGGGCAATAAAGGAAAAGAGATGGAATGTCAGAGCAGTAAAGGAAAAGAGTTAGAATTAGTTGAAGAAGTAAAAAATTCAAATGAGATATTTTAGCTATCATAGAAACCAAAGGCAATGACAATATACAACCATCTAGGAAAGGCATTTATAGGTAAACAAGAATTGTCAACAACAGTCGAAATGACTGTATACAGCACACTTTCTTGTCTTACACTCCTCTATGGCAGCGAAACCTGGACCTTAGACAGAAGGGAATACAATAGAGTACAAGAAACTGAAATGAAATATCTAAGAAGAGTGGTAAGGAAAACTAAAAGAGACAAAATCAGAAATGAAACAAGAGATCAAACCAAAGCAGAAAGCATCAAAACTAAGATATAAATAAATTCACTTAAATTTTTGGGAATGAAATAGAATGAATGAAAAACGAATAGCTAGATCAGTATACAATGCTAAAATCCAAAGTAAAGGACCAAAAGATAAACCCGTAGAAAGTGGGACGAAGATATAAAAGAGGCATTAAAGCAAAGAAATTTGACCTTCACAGATGTCAGGACAGGACAGCTTGGAGAAATATCATTTGGGGTATCTATACCCATACCCCGGAAGGTAGAATGGGAACTGATAAAGAAAGAAGAAAAAAGATGTTAAGTTGTCCATGCTTGGTAGTCATCAAGTTTTCTCAAAACGCAATCATAGCTTCGAAGCGTATTTCTTGCGCCATGTCGTTTATCAAAGGACTTTTGTACTTACACTTGCTATGTCGTTATTCTGACGGGGGACTTTGGTCCTTACTTGCCTTTCCATGCTGAGCGTCACCGGGGACTTTGGTCCTTACTTGCCTTTCCATGCTGAGCGTCAACGGGGACTTTGGTCCTTACTTGCCTTTCCATGCTGAGCGTCAACGGGTGTATTTCGTTGCAGAGGAGACGAGATTCTGTCAGCTAGTCTAAGTAGGCATGTAAATGAGTCTTTCTGACTTGGGGACTCGGTAGTCTAAGTAGGGATGTAAATGGGTCTTTCTGACTTGGGGACTCGGTAGTCTAAGT
Organism: Doris montereyensis; assembly: GCA_037039925.1. Taxonomy (NCBI): domain Eukaryota; kingdom Metazoa; phylum Mollusca; class Gastropoda; order Nudibranchia; family Dorididae; genus Doris; species Doris montereyensis. Next base: position 241 of record JAXRKP010002123.1, on the reverse strand, counting down.
AGGGATGTAAATGGGTCTTTCTGACTTGGGGACTCGGTAGTCTAAGTAGGGATGTAAATGAGTCTTTCTGATTTGGGGACTCGGTAGTCTAAGTAGGGATGTAAATGAGTCTGTCTGACTTGGGGACTCAGTAGTCTAAGTAGGGATGTAAATGGGTCGTTCTAACTTGGGGACTCGGTAGTCTAAGTAGGGATGTAAATGGGTCTTTCTGACTTGGGGACTCGGTAGTCTTAGTAGGGAT
>JAXRKP010002122.1:55000-69364 GCA_037039925.1 Doris montereyensis | reverse complement strand
ATCGAAGTATAGTCGTTTTATGACGATTGGATGTGTTGATTTGCGTGTTTTTGTCGTTTGACATCATCCAATGATATTAATTTAATTTTTGTTTAATATCAATTCCCTTTGAAAAAACAAAGTACAAATGTTGTCGGAGAAAAAAGTTAAATATCGGCCGAGCGGGATGAAATATATACGAAATCAAACCTGGGAAGTGGACATCTGTAGGGATTAGATGGTACCGCCCTCCACGAGTTTCCTGCTGCCTTGCAGGTGGGTCGTGGCTGACCAAAGGCTAGAGTTAATCCTGACAGAAAATAACAACCTCCTGCCTTGCAGGCTAGTCTCGAATTACTAAAGGCTAAGGAGTTAACCTGACAGAAAATAACAAGGCCTGGTAGGAGGCCTCAAGGTGGTAGCCTCACCATCTACCTAGGATACAGTGAGATAATCCCCTGCTCATCCAAAACCAAATTGATTCAAAGAAAGAAATATGATATATCCGGCTTAAACTTTCGAAGACGATGGAAAAGAACACGGATTGTGATTTTTGGAACATGGAAAATTAGGGCACTAATTAGAAAAGAGTTAGAATTAACTGAAGAAATGGAAATATTCAAAGTAGACATTTTGACCATTACAGAAACAAAGAAAAAAGACAAGGAATAGAAAATGTAGGACCAAATCATACTTTTATCTTCTCAAGGATGGATGCCATTGTCAAAGATAGAGCTATAACAGGAGTAGGGCCTCCTAATGCATAAAAGACAAGAAAAGCTATTAGAAAGTTGGAAATTTATAAGCCCACGGCTATTACTATTAGAGATAAATACTAAACCAAAAGGAAGAGAAATTAAAATATTATTAATAGCTTATGGAACAAACGAAGATGCCACCAAAGACGAAAAAGATATCTTCGAAAACGATTTACAAATAGCTGCAGAGAATCTCAAACCCAAACATAAATTAATGGTTTTAGGCGATTTAAATGCTAGAGTGTGCAACAATGTAGAGACATCAGGAGGAGTGATTGGTAAAGAAGAAGAGACAACAACTTCTCCAAATGGAGAGACTCATAGATTTTTGCCCCCAAGAATAACATGAAAATAACCAACATATGGTAAGTGGTGAACGTAGAAAAAACACAAAAAAAACCAACACCAAAAAGAAAGGGCGGTACTGAGTCTAGAAAGTCTTTAGAGAACTGGCTTATAGTAAGATTTTGGCACAATCAACCCTGATGGTATGAACGTCTTACACCAATTTGTATAATTTTCTCTGGAGTAACTCCCATAGTCGGGCACACGCTATCACTATCCCTGACCCTTCACCATCCTCTACCCTACCCCATCCGCCCCTCCACCACTACCCCCACGAAACTATCCCCACCCTAACCCTGCCCCCACCCCTTCCTATCCCGGGCAAAGTTGTCCCTCTAGCAGTTCACACCCCGTGTGCCCATCTATGGTAGCGTACTCAATGGTAGGCATTTTTGCACACATTTTCTTTTTTTTTGTTGGTTTTTTTATTTTTTTCTACGTTCACCACTTACCGGAAGCAACTTTGCGCACGGTTTCTTATTATTACGGAATACATCCTATTTTATCACCAAGGAGAAAATACTTAAGACTTCGATAACTTGGAAAGCATCAGCTAGTGCAAACTGGCATTTTTTGAAATTTCAGATAAGTTGTTTACTCTGTTCCCTTATTGCATCGATAAATTTGTAATTTATATACATTTCGCACATCCAGTGTAAATTTTTGCCTTGATTGATACTTCCTTTCATTCATTCTCTATCATTTCTTCTTTCTAGACCCAGTGAGATATAGATCTAGTCCTATAGTTATCCTATTTTTTCGTTCTTGTTACCCATACTCACACGTCTCTCTCTCTCCTTTCTTTCTTCCTGCTTTTTTCTTCCTTTTCTCTCTTTCTCTATCTCTCTCTATTTCTCTCCTTCTCTCTATCTTCTTCTCACCTTTTATTACTTACTTATTTTCATATTTTTATTTCCTTCTAGATCTGAACCTTCCATTCTCGCTCATTCTTCACACCCCCCTCTACTACATTTCTTATCATCACTGTCTTTTTCTTTCTTTCTTCCTCCTTTCTGTTTTTCTTCTGACATCACATTGTGTGATGCCTGGGATATTACTTAGATCTAGATTCTAGGTATTTCTCGTTTGTTATCTGACGAAGGGTTATACCCGAAACGTCACGTGTTTGTTCTGTCTTTGTTAGTGGAGTTGTCACTTATTGTCACATTTCGCCTTTGACTTCACTCCACTGTGGCTCTTTCGTATTGATCATCACCTAGTAATTGCCAAAACGAGATTATTGACTGAAGAAAACCAATAGAAAAGGAAAGAGAGAAAAAGCTACTAAATTTAAAAATAGAAGAACCAAATACATCAATAGTAAAACAAATATACAAATCCAGGATAAAAAGAGATATCAATCAAAGGCAGATGGATCTGAATGATAACACAATAGAAGAACAGTGGCAAATATATAAAGAAACACTCCTCAGTTGTACTGAAGAGGTCTCTGGTAGGAAACAAATTAAATGAGATAAGAAAAGGACAGCATGGGGGAATGAGAATATCAAGTCTAAGATTAAAGAAAAGAAGGATGCCTGGAAGAAACACTTGCAAGAAAAGAGGCAAGAGGATACTATAGATTACGTGAGTTCAAGAACTATCGCCAAAGAGGAAGTGAGCATAGTAAAACAGAAATAGTGGGAAGAGTTTGGACAAAGACTTCAAGAAAGCTGTCAAGGAAATCAAAAGCTGGTCTGGGTAGAATGAAGAGCACGAGAAAGACCAAAGCATGCCCAATACGACAAATTAAGAACACCAAAGGAGAAATAATGAAAGAAGACAGCGAAATCATGGAAACGTGGAGAAAATATTTCCAAGAATTACGTAATCCCTCCAGAGCATATGAAACAAGAAATACAGATCAATTAGTAAGGGTAACAAGTAATCCAGAGGAGACAGCTGAATATGTAGATATCTCAATGGAATAATTCCAAACACTTATAAGAAAAGTGAAATTAGGAACAAGTTTATTCAGAAATGATGAAAAACCAAGGGAAAGAGACAGACATACTACTACATGCAATTTGTTTAAAACAGGTGCCAGACGACTGGAAAAAAGAGAACGGTAGTACCAATACATAAGAAACGACCAGCTATGGAATGTTCAAACTATAAAGGGATATCACTACTTAGCGTACCAGGAAAAGTGTATGCCAGGATTCTGGAAATGAGGCTAAGGAAAGAGTAGAGGATCAGATTGAAGAACTTCAGAGTGGATTTAGACCAGGAGAAGTGTACAAGATCACACAATTAGACAAATAATAGAAACACTCCTTGAGAGAAACATTGACTTGCACCTGTGTTTTATTGACTTAGAAAAGGCAGTTGATACTGTGAGCAGGGGCGAACTATGGCATTCCTTAAAAGAACACAATGTAGAAGCCATTAAAAGTTGTTTTTCAATAAACCAACAGTGCAGTGAGAGCAGCTGGAAATGTACCTGAATAATTTGATGTATATATAGAAGTAAAAACAGGGATATACCTTAAGACCTGTTTTGTTTATCCCATTTATGGATTCAGTAGCAAAGGCATCCTCAAAAATGAAGAAAAGGAATGTAGGTATGTGGAAGCTCAAACCAGTAAATGTATCAATGCTTTCATTTGCTGATGATTTAGTTCTGTTTGGAAAATCAGAAAGTGACCTTCCGTCGAATATCAACATGATGAATAATGAATTAAACAAAAGAGAATGAGGGTGAATGCAAAGAAAACAAAACAATTCTTGTAACTAGGAATTTAAAACATACAATCTTAAATTAGGCCGGGAGAACTTAGAACAAGTTCAAAGCCACAATTACCTAGGAGTAATGATTAGCTCAGAGGAAAACTAAGAGAAGAAATCAGCCAGAGAATCCAAAAGGCAATGGCAATATATAACCATCTAGGAAAGGCATTTATATAGGTAAACAAGAATTGTCAACACAAACCAAATGGCAGTATACAACACAGTTCATTGTCCTACTCTCCACTATGGCATAGAAACATGTACATTAGACAGTAGGGAATACAGTAGAGCACAAGCAGCTGAAATGAACTATCTAAGAAGAGTAGTAGGGAATCTAAAAGATACAAAATCAGAAACACAACAATAAGAATAAGAGATCAAACCAAAGCAGATGGCATAAAAATTAAGATAGAAATAAATCAATTGATATGGTTTGGACATGAGAACAGAATGAATGACAATAGAATAGCTAAATCTGTATACAGTTCAAAAGCCCAAGGTAAAAGATTAAAAGACAGATCTTAGAGAAAGTGGGAAGAAGATATAAAAGAAGCATTAAAGCAAAATTTAACTTTCACTGAAGGAAACAGGACAGGGCAGTCTGGAGAAAGATCCTTTCGGGCATCAAAACCCATACACCGAAAGGTAGAATGGGATTAGGAGCTGACAAAGAAGAAATATTTTTTTAATGCAAAAGTCATGTAAAAAGATAAGCCCTAGATAAAAAAAAAAATAACTAGACATGAAAGCTGGGACTGGAAGGCTTACGACAATAACAACGGTAAAATAGCTTTGCGCACAGCACTGTGCTAAGTAAAGCAACTTTCTAGAACAAAACAAAAAGCAAACCAAAACTGCAAAAGTGAACAAATCACGTGATGTCTGTGTCGTAATGTGACAACGTATGTAGCAGCTGGTCGAATTTGGTGGGGGGGGCGGGGCGGGGGGGAAAAATGAAGAGATCAGGGAAAAATCAATGGTATGAAATCGTGAGGCCACAACCTTTTTGTTTTGTTTTTGCAACCATGTACTTTCATTGAAGCTGCTGGTCTGGTTTGGGGATGGGGGGGGGGGGGGGGAGAGGTGTTTGTTTTTTTTTTGTTTATTTGTTTTTGTGTTTGTATTTTTGTGTTCAATGATAATTGCCTCAATCAACGACAGCTGTGATTAACTGACATCCCATTGTAAATACAATTCTGAGTATTAGATAAGGTCTTTTCGGGGGGGGGGTGTGTTGTTTGCTTTTATTTGATTTATCCACAACTAAGGTGATCTCGGAATTTTTGGTAGGATTTATTTAAATTTTGCCCAGAGACTGATCTGTAAAACATTCAAGAGTGTTGTGATCTGCACACGGGACCTCTTTATCGTCCGTCTCTCATAGGGCTAGGTGTCGATCTACCTACCTGGACCACGGCGTTGATAGATTTTGCTCGAAGAAAAATCGACAATTTTTCAACTGTTGGCGTGGGTCGAACGCACTACCTTTTTAATTTGAGAAGCCGACACCTTGCCTCTGAACTACCAAGTCACCCACAGACAAGGTAAGCGTCAGCCATTGCAATAACGAAATCGTCGCTTCTTCATCTAGCAAGCCCTTTTCTTGTTAAGACATCGAGATGTTTTCATTGTTTGATAAAACATAAAGATAAAGATGGGTTTGTAGTTTGTATCCCCAGTACCAGTACAGGCTCACCGACTTTATCATTTATCCCCCAGCAGGCCATTTCATTCAAAAAACCTTCTCAACTCCATGGGGAGCACTGCAGTACTCACATATTAGTGTTCGGCATTTCGCACTATCCTCTGCTGACAAGACTATTCTCTACCTATAGTCGGCTACTCATTCACATCTGAGTCGACTAAGGAAAAAAAGTGAAGTATCTTTTAACTTAGAGTACAACGTCGTGGAAAAAACTCACCTGTGCCTGGCGTGGGGATTTGAACCGTGATAGTGTCGTCGTGATTACAAGCTTACAACGTCGTGGAAAAACCCACCTGTGCCAGGTGTGGGGAATTGAACCAGTGTCGTCGTGATTACCAGCTTACAACGTCGTGGAAAAACCCACCTGCGCCAGGTGTTGAATTTGAACCAGTGTCGTCGGATTACAAGCTTACAACGTCGTGGAAAAACCCGTGTGCCAGGTGTGGGGATTTGAACCAGTGTTGTCGTGATTACAAGCTTACAACGTCGTGGAAAAACCCACCTGTGCCAGGTGTGGGGATTTGAACCAGTGTCGTCGTGATTACAAGCTTACAACGTCGTGGAAAAACCCACCTGTGTCTGGCGTGGGGATTTGAACCAGTGTTGTCGTGATTACAAGCTTACAACGTCGTGGAAAACCCACCTGTCCCAGGTGTGTGGGGATTTGAACCAGTGTTGTCGTGATTACAAGCTCACAACAACATTACGGTTTTGCTACAGCACCCCGTGTGATCGTGATCTAACTCTGAACCAATTTGATTGAATACTTGGAAGTTACCCTGTCCACCATATGCGATGATCTCAGGTTGAGTTTAAAAGATACAGCAAGGTGAAAGCTAAGTGAAAGAATTAAGGAGAAAGAAGTAGGGCCTACTACAACAAAAACGTAGAGGAGAAGCATGTATATATTTGTGTCAACAATAAAAAAATTAATGGTGTCATAAAACAATATTTCACTTGCCAGGAGATAAAGGAAACAATGATTTACAATGAATTATTCTTTCTTCCTTCGACCTAACTAACTGACACGGTAATTCTCAAAAGTACCTGTGTATATTTTTGGGCGCCGCAATTTGCATCCATCTCGTATTTTTTCATTTGTACGTGGATATCAATATAATATTGTTGTGATTCGTGGATATCAATATAATATTATTGAGATTCGTGGACATCAATATAATATTGCTGCACACCAATATAATATTGTTGTGATTCGTGGATATCAATATAATATTGTTGTGATTCGTGGATATCAATATAATATTGTTATGATTCGTGGATATCAATATAATATTGTTGTGATTCGTGTATATCAATATAATATTGTTGTGATTCGTGGATATCAATATAATATTGTTGTGATTCGTGGATATCAATATAATATTGTTGTGATTCGTGGATATCAATATTCTGTCAATATAATATTGTTGTGATTCGTGGATATCAATATAATATTGTTGTGATTCGTGGATATCAATATAATAATATCAATATATTTGTGATTGTGATTCGTGGATTCGTGGACCAATATAATATTGTTGTGATTCGTGGATATCAATATAATATTCTTGTATTCGTGGATATATATAATGTTGTGATTCGTGGATATCAATATAATATTGTTATGATTCGTGGATATCAATATAATATTGTTGTGATTCGTGTATATCAATATAATATTGTTGTGATTCGTGGATATCAATATAATATTGTTGTGATTCGTGGATATCAATATAATATTGTTGTGATTCGTGGATATAATATAATATTGTTGTGATTCGTGGATATCAATATAATACTGTTGTGATTCGTGGATATCAATATAATATTGTTGTGATTCGTGGATATCAATATAATATTGTTGTGATTCGTGGACATCAATATAATATTGTTGTGATTCGTGGATCAATATAATATTGTTGTGATTCGTGGATATCAATATTTGTTGTGATTGTTGTTGATTCGTGGATATCAATATAATATTGTTGTGATTCGTGGATGTCAATATAATATTGTTGTGATTCGTGGATATCAATATAATATTGTTGTGATTCGTGGATATCAATATAATATTGTTGTGAATATCAATATTCGTGGATATCAATATAATATTGTTGTGGATATTAATATAATTGTTGTGCTTCGTGGATATCAATATAATATTGTTGTGATTCGTGGATATCAATATAACGTATTTATGATTCGTGGATATCAATATAATATTTGTGATTCGAGATTATAATATTGTTGTGATTCGTGGATATCAATATAATATTGTTGTGATTCGTGGATATCAATATAATATTGTTGTGATTCGTGGATATCAATAATATTGTTGTGATAATATTAATATTGTTGTGATTCGTGGATATCAATTTAATATTGTTGTGATTCGTGGATATCAATATAATATTGTTGTGATTCGTGGATGTCAATATAATATTGTTGTGATTCGTGGATATCAATATAATATTGTTGTGATTCGTGATATCAATATAATATTGTTGTGCTTCGTGGATATCAATATAATATTGTTGTGAGTGGATATCAATATAATATATTTGATTCGTGGATATCAATATTCGTGGATATCAATATAATATTGTTGTGATTCGTGGATATCAATACAATATTGTTGTGATTCGTGGACATCAATAAAATATTGTTGTGATTCGTGGATATCAATATAATATTGTTGTGATTCGTGGATATCAATATAATATTGTTGTGATTCGTGGATATCAATATAATATTGTGGTGATCATATCAATATAATATTGTTGTGATTCGTGGATATCAATATAATATTGTTGTGATTCGTGGATATCAATATAATATTGTTGTGATTCGTGGATATCAATATAATATTGTTGTGATTCGTGGATATCAATATAATATTGTTGTGATTCGTGGATATCAATATAATATTGTTGTGATTTGTGGATATCAATATAATATTGTTGTGATTCGTGGATATCAATATAATATTGTTGTGATTCGTGGATATCAATATAATATTGTTGTGATTCGTGGATATCAATATAATATTGTTGTGATTCGTGGATATCAATATAATATTGTTGTGATTCGTGGATATCAATATAATATTGTTGTGATTGGTGTATATCAATATAATATTGTTGTGTTTCGTGAATATCAATATAATATTGTTGTGATTCGTGGATATCAATATAATATTGTTGTGATTCGTGGATATCAATATAATATTGTTGTGATTCGTGGATATCAATAAAATATATTCGTGGATATCAATATAATATTGTTGTGATTCGTGGATATCAATATAATATTGTTGTGATTTGTGTGGATATATCAATAATAATATTGTTGTGATTCGTGGATATCAATATAATATTGTTGTGATTCGTGGATATCAATATAATATTGTTGTGATTCGTGGATATCAATATAATATTGTTGTGAGTCGTGGATATCAATATAATATTGTTGTGATTCGTGGATATCAATATAATATTGTTGTGCTTCGTGGATATCAATATAATATTGTTGTGATTCGTGGGATATCAATATAATATTGTTGTGAGTCATGTTGTGATTCGTGAATATCCATATAATATTGTTGTGATTCGTGGATATCAATATAATATTGTTGTGATTCGTGGATATCAATATAGTATTGTTGTGATTCGTGGATATCAATATAATATTGTTGTGATATATCAATACAATATTGTTGTGATTCGATTAATATTGTGGATATCAATATAATATTGTTGTGATTCGTGGATATCAATATAATATTGTTGTGATTCGTGGATATCAATATAATATTGTTGTGGATTCGTTGTGATATCAATATAATATTGTTGTGATTCGTGGATATCAATATAATATTGTTGTGATTCGTGGATATCAATAATATTGTTGTGATTCGTGGATATCAATATAATATTGTTGTGATTCGTGGATATCAATATAATATTGTTGTGATTCGTGGATATCAATATAATATTGTTGTATTCGTGGATATCAATATAATATTGTTGTGATTCGTGGATATCAATATAATATTGTTGTGACTCGATATCAATATAATATTGTTGTGATGATTCAATATAATATCGTTGTGATTCGTGGATATCAATATAATATTGTTGTGATTCGTGGATATCAATATAATATTGTTGTGATTCGTGGATATCAATATAATATTGTTGTGATTCGTGGATATCAATATAATATTGTTGTGATTCGTGGATATCAATATAATATTGTTGTGATTCGTCGTGATTCGATATCAATATAATATTGTTGTGATTCGTGGATATCAATATAATATTGTTGTGATTCGTGGATATCAATATAATATTGTTGTGATTCGTGGATATCAATATAATATTGTTGTGATTCGTGGATATCAATATAATATTGTTGTGATTCGTGGATCAATATAATATTGTTGTGATTCGTGGATATCAATATTCGTGGATATCAATATAATATTGTTGTGATTCGTGGATATCAATATAATATTGTTGTGATTCGTGGAATATCGTGGATATCAATATAATATTGTGATTCGTGATTATAATATTTTTTGTGATTCGTGGATATCAATATAATATTGTTGTGATTCGTGGTGTTATGATTCGTGGATATCAATATAATATTGTTGTGATTCGTGGATATCAATATAATATTGTTGTGATTCGTGGATATCAATATAATATTGTTGTGATTCGTGGATATAATATAATATTGTTGTGATTCGTGGATATCAATATAATATTGTTGTGATTCGTGGATATCAATATAATATTGTTGTGATTCGTGGATATCAATATAATATTGTTGTGATTCGTGGATATCAATATAATATTGTTGTGATTCGTGGATATCAATATAATATTGTTGTGATTCGTCGATATCAATATAATATTGTTGTGATTCGTGGATATCAATATAATATTGTTGTGATTCGTGGATATCAATATAATATTGTTGTCATTCATATAATATAATATTGTTGTGATTCGTGGATATCAATATAATATTGTTGTGATTCGTGGATATCAATATAATATTGTTGTGATTCGTGGATATCAATATAATATTGTTGTGATTCGTGGATATCAATATAATATTGTTGTGATTCGTGGATATCAATATAATATTGTTGTGATTCGTGGATATCAATATAATATTGTTGTGATTCGTGGATATCAATATAATATTGTTGTGATTCGTGGATATCAATATAATATTGTTGTGATTCGTGGATATCAATATAATATTGTTGTGATTCGTGGATATCAATATAATATTGTTGTGATTCGTGGATATCAATATAATATTGTTGTGATTCGTGGATATCAATATAATATTGTTGTGATTCGTGGATATCAATATAATATTGTTGTGATTCGTGGATATCAATATAATATTGTTGTGATTCGTGGATATCAATATAATATTGTTGTGATTCGTGGATATAAATATAATATTGTTGTGATTCGTGGATATCAATATAATATTGTTGTGATTCGTGGATATCAATATAATATTGTTGTGATTGGATATCAATTAATATTGGTATTGTGATTCGTGGATATCAATATAATATTGTTGTGATTCGTGGATATCAATATAATATTGTTGTGATTCGTGGATATCAATATAATATTGTTGTGATTCGTGGATATCAATATAATATTGTTGTGATTCGTTGATATCAATATAATATTGTTGTGATTCGTGGATATATCAATATAATATTGTTGTGATTCGTGGATATCAATATAATATTGTTGTGATTCGTGGATATCAATATAATATTGTTGTGATTCGTGGATATCAATATAATATTGTTGTGATTCGTGGATATCAATATAATATTGTTGTGATTCGTGGATATCAATATCATATTGTTGTGATTCGTGGATATCAATATAATATTGTTGTGATTGTTGTGTTGTGATTCGTGGATATCAATATAATATTGTTGTGATTCGTGGATATCAATATAATATTGTTGTGATTCGTGGATATCAATATAATATTGTTGTGATTCGTGGATATCAATATAATATTGTTGTGATTCGTGGATATCAATATAATATTGTTGTGATTCGTGGATATCAATATAATATTGTTGTGATTCGTGGATATCAATATAATATTGTTGTGATATCAATATAATACTGTTGTGATTCGATATCAATATAATATTGTTTGTGATTCGTGGACATCAATATAATATTGTTGTGATTCGTGGATATCAATATAATATTGTTGTGATTCGTGGATATCAATATAATATTGTTGTGATTCGTGGATATCAATATAATATTGTTGTGATTTGTGAAATCATAATATTGTTGTGATTCGTGGATATCAATATAATATTGTTGTGATTCGTGGATATCAATATAATATTGTTGTGATTCGTGGATATCAATATAATATTGTTGTGATTCGTGGATATCAATATAATATTGTTGTGATTCGTGGATATCAATATTCGTTTGATATCAATATAATATTGTTTTGATTCGTGGATATCAATATAATATTGTTGTGATTCGTGGATATCATATAATATTGTTGTGATTCGTGGATATCAATATAATATTGTTGTGATTCGTGGATATCAATATAATATTGTTGTGATTCGTGGATATCAATATAATATTGTTGTGATTCGTGGATATCAATATAATATTGGATATTATAATATTGTTGATTCGTGGATATCAATATAATATTGTTGTGATTCGTGGATATCAATATAATATTGTTGGATATATCAATATAATATTGTTGTGATTCGTGGATATCAATATAATATTGTTGTGATTCGTGGATATCAATATAATATTGTTGTGATTCGTGGATATCAATATAATATTGTTGTGATTCGTGGATATCAATATAATATTGTTGTGATTCGTGGATATCAATATAATATTGTTGTGATTCGTGGATATCAATATAATATTGTTGTGATTCGTGGATATCAATATAATATTGTTGTGATATCAATATAATATTGTGGATATCAATATAATATTGTTGTGATTCGTGGATATCAATATAATATTGTTGTGATTCGTGGATATCAATATAATATTGTTGTGATTCGTGGATATCAATATAATATTGTTGTGATTCGTGGATATCAATATAATATTGTTCTTGTTCGTGGATATCAATATAATATTGTTGTGATTCGTGGATATCAATATATATTGTTGTGATTCGTGGATATCAATATAATATTGTTGTGATTCGTGGATTCAATATAATATTGTTGTGATTCGTGGATAACAATATAATATTGTTGTGATTCGTGGATATCAATATAATATTTTGTGATTCGTGGATATCAATATAATATTGTTGTGATTCAATATAATATTGTTGTGATTCGTGGATATCAATATAATATTGTTGTGATTCGTGGATATCAATATAATATTGTTGTGATTCGTGGATATCAATATAATGTTGTTGGATTCGTGGATATCAATATAATATTGTTGTGATATCAATATAATATTGTTGGATATCAATATAATATTGTTGTGATTCGTGGATATCAATATAATATTGTTGTGATTCGTGGATATCAATATATGTATTGTTGTGATTCGTGGATATCAATATAATATTGTTGTGATTCGTGGATATCAATATAATATTGTTGTGATTCGTGGATATCAATATAATATTGTTGTGATTCGTGGATATCAATATTGTTGTGATTCGTGGATATCAATATAATATTGTTGTGATTCGTGGATATCAATATAATATTGTTGTGATTCGTGGATATCAATATAATATTGTCGTGGATATCAATATAATATTGTTGTGATTCGTGGATATCAATATAATATTGTCGTGATTCGTGGATATCAATATAATATTACGATTCGTGGATATCAATATAATATTGTTGTGATTCAAATTTATCAATATAAATTGTTGTGATTCGTGGATATCAATATAATTTATTGTGATTCGTGGATAGCAATATAATATTGTTGTAATGCCAGGATATCAATATAATATTGTTGTGTTTCACTGGATATCACGTGCGACCTGGAATATAAATTGTGGATATCAATGCGTGATTCGTGATATAAATATAATATTGTTGGATTCGTGGATATGGCGTCAAATTGTTCGGATTCGTGATATCTTTATAATATTGTTGTGATTCGTCAACAATAGTCAATATTGTTGTGATCCTTAAACAATAACAATTGATGAGCAAGAATTATTGGTGGACATCGCTTCGAATACAGATATTGTTGTGTCATGGTTCTCAATCATAAACCTGGTTTGATTCGTGCTCATCAATAGTGCCGTTGTTGTCAATCGTGGATATCAATATTTATTGCAGCGATTAACGTGGATTCAATGAAAATAAAGTTGGATTTGTGGAAATCAATATAATATTGTTGTGATTCGTGGATATAAATATACATCACAGTGACCATTCGTGATAACATCGACCTATACATAATTATTCGTGGATATCAATATAATATTCATGCCACGAAATTGTGATTCGTGGATACAATAAAATATTGTTGTGATTCGTGGACATCAATATAATATTGTTGTGATTCGTGGATATCAATCTTGTTGTGATTGTTTATCAATCATTACCGGCGATTTTACTTCCTGCACCCTCGACTCCATTTTGCCATCATTTTCCCCAACATGTCAGCCATCCGACACGGGGTGAAAAAACTATCGATGCATGCTACTCAAACATTCAAAAATGGCTACAAAAGCATTCAATTACCACCATCAAGTGGCTCAGACCATAATAAGTATAAGCCAATGCTGAAAAGA
>JAXRKP010002122.1:45000-50000 GCA_037039925.1 Doris montereyensis | reverse complement strand
AATGAAGTATTAATGAGGAAAGAAATGGAAGAATAAATTCAGGAAAGGAATGGAAGAATAAAGAGGAAAGAAATGGAAGAATTAAGAGGAAAGAAATGGAAGAATTTGTCAAAGGGTTATGGAAGAATAAAGAGAAAGAAATGGAAGAATAAAGAGGAAAGAAATGGAAGAATAATTTGGAAAGAATGGAAGAATAAAGAGAAATCTGAAATGGAAGAATTTGAGGAAACGAAAGAAGAAGTTAAGATGAAGAAAAAGAAGAAAAAGAAGAAAAAGAAGAAAAAGAAGAAAATGGACTGATGGAGGATGAAGTGAAATGTCAGAAAGGCTGAATTTTAATTTGATTTGGGTTTGATTTATATGATTTGTTTGATTGATTTATATGATTTGATTTGATTTGATTTGGCGCTGATCTCATTTGATTTATATGATTTGACTCATTGATTTATGACAACTGTTTGATAGAATTTAAAAAATTTGAAAATGAAAAGATTTGATTAATATTTGATTTGATTATTTTTTGATTAAATATATTTGATTTGATTGTTTATAAAATTTGATTTGATTTGATTTGATTTGATCTGAATTCACTCCATTTGATTTGAAATGATTTGATTTGATTTGATTTAATATTCCAAAAGAGTTTGATTTGTCAAAATGTAGTACTGATTTGAGGATTTGATTTGACTCGTAGTTTGATTTGATTTGATTTGATTTTGATTTGATTTGATTTGATTTATATCCACCATTTGATTTGATCTTGGGGTGATTTGATTTGGATTTTCTCATTTTGCCAATCCAAAACTCAGGTGATCAGAGTTTTGTTCTTTCTTTTTCTCTTTTGCCTCTCCCTCTCCCTTTCAGCTCAAGAGAATCTTTATCGTTCACAGAGTCCCTGTCCCTCTCCTCCCTGTATGTCTGTCTGTCTGTCTGTCTGTCTGTCTGTCTCCGATGGGACCAGGTGTCTTTCCTCCTACCTGGACTCTCTCTCTAGATTTTCTCTCTCTCTACTCGAGAAAATTTTTTAACCGTTGTTGGTGGGCTCGAACCCACGACCTTTCTCCCTCCCTCCTTCCGACTCCGATTCCCTCCCTCCATCCCTCCCTCAAGAAAATTATTATTATTATTAAAATTATTATTATTAAGGAGTAGTAGAAGTAGTAGTAGTAGTAGAAGAAGTAGTAGTAGTAGTAGTCCAAACAAGCAAAGTAGTAGTAGTAGTCGTAATAGTAGTAGTAATAGTAGTAGTAGTCGTAGAGTAAAAACAGTAGTAGTAGAAGAAAGAGTAGTCGTAGTAGTAGTAGTAGTAGTAGTAGTAGTAGAGTAGTAGTAGTAGTAGTTGAAAGTAGTAGTAGTAATATATATTGAAATTTCCGAATGACTGTTAAAACCAGCGCCTTCTTCTTGATCCTCACCTCACAATGAAGAAGCAAATTAATAAAATAATGACATCATCTGATAATGACATATGTATCTGATAATGACATATGTAGCAGAATCATAATGATATTTTATTAATAATGATATCTGTAAACTTGATAATAAATGCCTTTGTAACCAGTAATGACATTTGTATTACTGATAACTGACATCTGTATCTGGTGTGTCTGAAAATGACATCTGTATCTAAATTCAAATAATGACATCTTATGCAGCCAGAACTATTGCTCTGAAAAAGAAATCTGATCACATTACCAATGTATCCGATAATGACATCTGCATTGGTTGACATCGTATCAGATAATGACATTGACTTTAATGTCCTTTGCATGACTTTTAAATAGTCTTTAATACCAACGTGATCTAGACGAGTTGGTTTAACCCCTATTTGAGAAGTGGTTTAGTTTTGAGTGTTTTAATAGTAACTATCTTTGTATACCCCGTACATCAACTCGTTTTGGTGAGAAAGTTTTTTTTCTGTGTGTGCACCTCAAATGTGGAATGGTCTGGATGAATGTTGTAGGAACTCCATATCCCTTGAATCGTTTAGGAAGTCTCTTAAAACCCACCTTTTTTTAAGAGGGCATATAATGCTTAGCGTCTTTTTAAGCTTTTAATGATCGTTGTTTTTGTTAGGATAGCTTATATTTATAATGAATCTTTTGATTATGTCTATGCGCATTATATATCTCGTGTCTCTTGTATTGTATGCTATTGTGAGGCGCTTTGAGCTCTTTTGAGAAAAGGCGTCATAGAAGTATATATTATTATTATTATTATTATTATTATTATTATTATTATTATTATTATTATTATTATTATTATTATTATTATTATTATTATTATTATTATTATTGTTATTATTATTATTATTATTATTATTATTATTATTATTATTATTATTATTATTATTATTATTATTATTATTATTATTATTATTGTTATTATTAGTATTACTTTAATTATTATTATTATTATTATTATTATTATTATTATTATTATTATTATTATTATTATTATAGTAGTAGAAGTAGAAGTAGAAGTAGTAGTAGTAGTAGTAGTAGTAGTAGTAGTAGTAGTAGTAGTAGTAGTAGTAGTAGTAGTAGTAGTAGTAATAGTAGTAGAAGTAGTAGTAGTAGTAGTAGTACTAGTAATAGTAATATAGTAGTAGTAGTAATAGTAGTTAGTAGTAGTAGTAGTAGTAGTAGTAGTAGTAGTAGTAGTAATAGTAGTAGTAGTAATAGTAGTTGGTAGTAGTAGTAGTAGTAGTACTAGTAGTAGTAGTAGTAGTAGTAGTAGTAGTAGTAGTAGTAGTAGTAGTAGTAGTAGTAGTAGTAGTAGTAGTAGTAGTAGTAGTAGTTGTTGTTGTTGTTGTTTTTTTTTGTTGTTTTTTTTGTCGTTGTTGTTGTTGTTATGGCAGTGTTAGTAGAAACGATGGAATTAATAGAAATAGTAACATTCTTGTGTCGAATAATTAAGATAGTATCTTTAGTGTTGGTAGTAATAGTTGCAGTAGATGGTCATGTTATTCCAATAAAAACAAAATTATCGCGTTCACAAAAAGAAAAATTGTTCCTACGAATAGACAGCATATACATTTTTGACCTTTTCACCAGCTGTATCTTTCTCACCATTAAGTTAACCGTGGACATTTTTATAGTAAGCATAATCGCGAGCGTATTCTGAATTGATGTGCTGAATCATTCCTTTGTCTAGATAACGTTGTTAAAATAAATCTTGAAATGACTGAATAAAGAGCCGGAGACAACGTTAATTTTCTTCAAAAAGAATATTTATTTGTAACATGACTCTCGTGAACAAAGAAATTGTTTTTTTTTCTTATATCGTTCATGCTCAGTGCCCCCCCCCCCCCGTCCACCCCCACCCTTGTATTTCAAACACCTATGTAGACGTCTATCAACAAAAATACTGATGTTATTAAACGCATGTCAGGGGGGGAAGGGAATCTCTGTGATGGTTCTCTTGCTGTTTCTATCTCTTGTCTATGGTGGGGGGGGAGGTGTTGTGTTGGGTCTGTTCTTGTAAACTCTGGACTTCAAGTTTATCCCCAGAGGACAAGCTTCAGCGGATTCAAATATGGAGAGTGTTTTGTAGCACGCTATTTCGGTGTGCCTAGTGGCAATGCGTAAAGACTACCAAATGATACGAGGGACACTTAGGATTGAACCCCCGACCTCTGGATCGGCACCCATTACCTCGCCATGAAAAGAAAGAGTGCAACCCAATAGATTTACCACGCTCCTATTCCTTGATTCGTCTCCATATTTGCTCCATGGAGTGTTGGCAATGATCTGCACACAGGACCTCCTTTTTTTCTCCGTCTCCGATGGGACTACGTCGATCCACCTACTGGACCAGGGGAGTAGCACCCGGAAAAAATCGAGCAAAGTGTGTCAACTGTCGAGGGGTTCGAATCCAGTACCTTTCGGGTTGAGAGGCCACCTTACCTTGATTACCGAGTCCCTATTATAGTGAACAATGCTTCTCTTTGTTATAACCGTTGATTTTGTTCCCTAAAAGTCATTAAATATTAAACATTGAAAACATTAGGAAAACATTCAACAGTATTTATTAAAGTTAACATAAGTATACATGACGAGATAAGTATTATTAATATTATTATTATTATTATTATTATTATTATTATTATTATTATTATTATTATTATTATTATTACTTTCATATTATTTGATTATCATATTATTGTTATATTTGTCTTTATAATCAACAATGATGACATTATTATCATTACTGTTATTATTATTAGTAGTATTACTAGCAAAAATTCCCGCGAATTCGCAGATAAGATAACTCTTCTTGTTCTTCTTCTTCTTCTTCTTCTTCTTCTTCTTCTTCTTCTTCTTCTTCTTCTCCTCCTCCTCCTCCTCCTCCTCCTCCTCCTCCTCCTCCTCCTCCTCCTCTCCTCCTTCTTCTTCTTCTTCTTCTTCTTCTTCTTCTTCTTCTTCTTCTTCTTCTTCTTCTTCTTCTTCTTCTTCTTCTTCTTCTTCTTCTTCTTCTTCTTCTTCTTCTTCTTCTTCTTCTTCTTCTTCTTCTTCTTCTTCTTCTTCTTCTTCTTCTTCTTCTTCTTCTTCTTCTTCTTCTTCTTCTTCTTCTTCTTCTTCTTCTTCTTCTTCTTCTTCTTCTTCTTTCCTCCTCATTATTATTATTATTATTATTATTATTATTATTATTATTATTATTATCTAATGATAATAACGTAATAATAATAATAACAATAACAATAATAATACTAGAGAGTCGGAACTTATTGATAGTATACATCATATATGATCTACTTTACATACATTGTGCCATAGGATCTGACACTGACAACAAATACCATGTCAGAAAGTCATGACTTCAAAGCCACTGTTGACGCGTAAAGATCTTTTTGTTTTGCTTCTTCCTGTCTTCGGATTCACTTATGATAATTAGCTCTAGATCTAGATATTGAGTTTGAGATATTTTGTTCGATGGTGTTTGAAGTAATATATCTATACCATATTCTGCAAACAGAGTCTAGATCTAGAGATTAAGTA
>JAXRKP010002122.1:5000-40000 GCA_037039925.1 Doris montereyensis | reverse complement strand
TGTATGAAGTTTTGGCAACTGCATGAACAGATTAGTATAGATGAAAGGATAGTAGCTAATAAGGGAAGATATAGTTTTAGGCAATATTTTACAGATAACCAACTAGGCGGGGAATGAAACTTGGGGTTTTACCAAATTCGATTACGGAATACACATAAAATTTTGATCTTTACCTAGGAAGGCGAGAAAACACTGGATTTGGTTTAGGTTATACTGTTGTAATGAATTTATGTAGATGTCTGTTTAGACAAGGTTATACTGTTGTAATGAATTTATGTAGATGTCTGTTTAGACAAGGTTACACTGTTGTAATGAATCTATGTAGAGGTCTGGTTAGACAAGGTTACACTGTTGTAATGAATTTATGTAGATGTCTGTTTAGACAAGGTTACACTGTTGTAATGAATTTATGTAGATGTCTGTTTATACAAGGTTATACTGGTGTAATGAATTTATGTAGATGTCTGTTTATACAAGGTTATACTGTTGTAATGAATTTATGTAGATGTCTGTTTATACAAGGTTATACTGGTGTAATGAATTTATGTAGAGGTCTGTTTAGACAAGGTTATAATGTTGTAATGAATCTATGTAGAGGTCTGTTTAGACAAGGTTATACTGTTGTAATGAATCTATGTAGAGGTCTGTTTAGACAAGGTTATACTGTTGTAATGAATCTAGATAGAGGTCTGTTTAGACAAGGTTATACTGTTGTAATGAATCTAGGTAGAGGTCTGTTTAGACAAGGTTATACTGTTGTAATGAATCTATGTAGAGGTCTGTTTAGACAAGGTTATACTGTTGTAATGAATCTAGGTAGAGGTCTGTTTAGACAAGGTTATACTGTTGTAATGAATCTATGTAGAGGTCTGTTTAGACAAGGTTATACTGTTGTAATGAATCTATGTAGAGGTCTGTTTAGACAAGGTTATACTGTTGTAATGAATCTATGTAGAGGTCTGTTTAGACAAGGTTATACTGTTGTAATGAATCTATGTAGAGGTCTGTTTAGACAAGGTTATACTGTTGTAATGAATCTAGGTAGAGGTCTGTTTAGACAAGGTTATACTGTTGTAATGAATCTAGGTAGAGGTCTGTTTAGACAAGGTTATACTGTTGTAATGAATCTAGGTATAGGTCTGTTTAGACAAGGTTATACTGTTGTAATGAATCTAGGTAGAGGTCTGTTTAGACAAGGTTATACTGTTGTAATGAATCTATGTAGAGGTCTGTTTAGACAAGGTTATACTGTTGTAATGAATCTAGGTAGAGGTCTGTTTAGACAAGGTTATACTGTTGTAATGAATCTAGGTAGAGGTCTGTTTAGACAAGGTTATACTGTTGTAATGAATCTATGTAGAGGTCTGTTTAGACAAGGTTATACTGTTGTAATGAATCTAGGTAGAGGTCTGTTTAGACAAGGTTATACTGTTGTAATGAATCTATGTAGAGGTCTGTTTAGACAAGGTTATACTGTTGTAATGAATCTATGTAGAGGTCTGTTTAGACAAGGTTATACTGTTGTAATGAATCTATGTAGAGGTCTGTTTAGACAAGGTTATACTGTTGTAATGAATCTATGTAGAGGCTGTTTTAGACAAGGTTATAATGTTGTAATGAATCTATGTAGAGGTCTGTTTAGACAAGGTTATACTGTTGTAATGAATCTATGTAGAGGTCTGTTTAGACAAGGTTATAATGTTGTAATGAATCTGGTAGAGGTCTGTTTAGACAAGGTTATAATGTTGTAATGAATCTAGGTAGAGGTCTGTTTAGACAAGGTTATAATGTTGTAATGAATCTATGTAGAGGTCTGTTTATACAAGGTTATAATGTTGTAATGAATCTAGGTAAATGTCTGTTTTAGACAAGGTTATACTGTTGTAATGAATCTATGTAGAGGTCTGTTTAGACAAGGTTATAATGTTGTAATGAATCTAGGTAGAGGTCTGTTTAGACAAGGTTATAATGTTGTAATGAATCTATGTAGAGGTCTGTTTAGACAAGGTTATAATGTTGTAATGAATCTATGTAGAGGTCTGTTTAGACAAGGTTATAATGTTGTAATGAATCTATGTAGAGGTCTGTTTAGACAAGGTTATAATGTTGTAATGAATCTATGTAGAGGTCTGTTTAGACAAGGTTATAATGTTGTAATGAATCTAGGTAGAGGTCTGTTTAGACAAGGTTATAATGTTGTAATGAATCTAGGTAGAGGTCTGTTTAGACAAGGTTATAATGTTGTAATGAATCTAGGTAGAGGTCTGTTTTGACAAGGTTATAATGTTGTAATGAATCTAGGTAGAGGTCTGTTTAGACAAGGTTATAATGTTGTAATGAATCTAGGTAGAGGTCTGTTTTGACAAGGTTACAACTTTTTTTAGACAATTTTTATACAAATCTTTTTTTGTTATTTGTTGATTTAGTGAAAGAATGTGTTCTTGCGTGTGGTATAATTTTGGCAAAAAGGGAAGGTTTTCCAGTGGAATTTGAAAAATCCCAAACAATTTAATAAAGATAGGGAAAGGTGGGGGAGGGGTGTGTATGAGATGTATTAGGAAGGGAAATGTAGGGTTTTGATTAATGTAAAGATAATAAAGTAGTTAATAGTATAACAACCATGCATAATAAAATAACGGATATATTTTTTTGTAAGAGACGATCTAAAATAAACGAGGAATTTAGGCATATGCAAGTTAGTCAACCAGTAGCAATTAGGGATTATAATAGATTTATTGGTGGAATGGATAGATCTGATCAGATGATTTCTAAATATAGAGTTTTAAGAATATATCTTTTAGAGTATTGTAATTATACTGGAAGACTATTATAACTAGATCTAGTTGGTTTTTTTTCTTTGTTGATTAGTACAATTTAAATGATGTTTACTTCAATTATTACACTTTGATTGTTTAACCCTTGAGAATGTATTGTATTCTATAAATGTCTTTTTTATCCTTTCCCAAGGGGCTATTTCCTTTCACATAGTTAATAGTGTCAACTTTATACTTCTGTAAAGGAAAGATGGCAACGAAGAGTCATGATGGGTAGCTTCTTTTTTATTATTTATTTTTAAAGTTTGTCTTCGTGGACATACATAATTTTCCCAAAGTGTGGCTTGTTATATAACACTTTTACATGTCTCTATTGATGGAAGATACTATATATGATCCACTTCTTTTGGAATATCCCACCAAAGCAAGTTGCGATATAAAAAGCACCAGTTCATGTCAGTTTTATAAGCTTTTAACACCTATTTTTCTGATTTTCTTTAACGTTTTTTTCCACTTTCTTATCATGTATGAAAAAATATTTGCAAAATCATTATTTGTGCACCTTTTTGGTTCAAATTTGGACAGAAGAAGTAAAAATCTCTAATCATTAATGAAAAAACAAATATTTCAATTCTATTTTCAAACATTTTTTTCCTTCGTAATGTTCATCCTTGCATGTAAAATTTGTGCATTTTCGTCTGAAAACAGTAACGAGAATATCGTTGACTTATGCTATAAAACCTTATCCTCATGGTGCTTAGGCAGTACATAAGGCCGGCATGTAAAGAAAATTCTTTAAGGAAATAGTTTCTTGTCTCACATCACACACCAAAATTTAAGTATGCTCGTGTATTGTGCAATTTTTGTGTAATGTAACTCACTCATCGGGCAGTGGACAGGTAAGCACCTGTACGGGGAGTAGATGATCCGCCCTCCACGAGTCTCCTGCTGCCTTGCAGGTGGATCTTGGTTGACCAAAGGCTAAGGGAGTTAACCATCACAGAAAACAACCTGCTGCCTTGCAGGCTGGTCTTAAATGACTAAAGGCTAAGGAGTTAACCCTGACAAAAATAATAACCTGCTGCCTTGCAGGCTGGTCTTAAATGACTAAAGGCTAAGGGAGGTAGCCCAGACAGAAAATAAAAAGGCCTGGTAGGGGGCCTCAATGTGGCAGCCCCACCATCTACCCAGGGTACAGTGGGCTAATCTCCTGCTTATCCAAAACAACCTGTTTCAGAGAAGTAAAAGAAATATAACCGACTTGATTTTTGGAAGACGAACTTGGAAACAAACACAGACTGTGATTTTTGGAACATGGAACGTTAGGGCAATAAATGGAAAAGAGTTAGAATTAGTTGAAGAAATGGAAAAATTCAAAGTAGATATTTTGGCCATTACAGAAACAAAGAAAAAAGGACAAGGAATAGAAAATGTATGACCGAATCATATTTTAATCTTCTCAGGAGTAGATGTCAAAAATAGAGCT
Source organism: Doris montereyensis (assembly GCA_037039925.1). Taxonomy (NCBI): domain Eukaryota; kingdom Metazoa; phylum Mollusca; class Gastropoda; order Nudibranchia; family Dorididae; genus Doris; species Doris montereyensis. Next base: position 35,740 of record JAXRKP010002122.1, on the reverse strand, counting down.
AGAGCAGGAGTAGGCCTCCTAATGCATAAAAGACATGAAAAACTACTAGAAAGTTGGAAATTTAGAGGCTTTTAGAGGTAAATATTAAACCAAAAGGAAGAGAAGTTAAATTATGAATATGCAACAATGTAGAAACATCAGGAGGCGTAATAGGCAAAGAAGGAGAGACAACAACTTCTTCAAATGGAGAGAGACTCATAGATTTTTACCTAAAGAATAACATGAAAATAGCCAACACCTTTTTTTCCTCATAAAGATATCCACAAATATACAAGAGTGAATAAAGACATGTGTCAAAAGTCATTGATAGACTACAAAATAGTTAGCAGCTCCCTTTTTTACAGTACATTGGATGCAAGAGCAAACAGAGGAGCAGAAATATTTAGTGATCATCACTTAGTGATTGTCAAAATGACATTACTGACTGAGGAACACAAACAGAAAAGGAAAGAGAAGAAAGCTACTAAACTCAAAATAGAGGAACTAAATAAGCCAGTAGTACAACAGGTATATCAATCTAGGATAAAAAGATTTATCAGTGAAAGACAGATAGATCTGAATGATAGCACAAAAGAAGAAAAGTGGTAGATGTATAAAGAAACACTCCTGAGTTGTACTGAAGAGGTCTGTGGTAGGAAACAAATTAAAGGAGATAGGAAAAGAATAGCATGGTGGAATGATGTCAAGACTGAGATTAAAGAAAAGTAAAATACCTGGAAGAAATACTTGCAAACAAAGAAACCAGAGGATAGGATAGATTACGTGAATAAAAGAACTATCGCCAAAGAGGAAGTGAGGAAAGCAAAACAGGAACAATGGGAAGAGTTTGGACAAAGACTCCAAGAAAGCTATCAAGGAAATCAAAAGTTGTTCTGGGGGGCAATGAAGAGCATGAGAAAGCCCAAAGCATGCCCAATACAACAAATTAAGAATATCAAAGGAGAAATTAATGAAAGAAGACAGCGAAATCATGAAAACATTGAGAAAATATTTTCACCAATTACATAATGCCTCCAGAACGTATGAAACAAGGAGTAAAGATCAATTACTAAAAGTATCAAGTAATCCAAAGGAGACAGCTGAAGATGTTGATATATCAATGGAAGAAATCAAAACAGCTATAAGAAAAGTGAAATTAGGAAAATCCCCAGCAGCAGATCAAGTTTATCCAGAAATGATTAAAAACAAAGGGAGGGAGCAGACAAACTATTACATGCAATATGCCAACAAGCATGGAAGTCCAAACAGATGCCAGACGACTGGAAAAAGGAAACGGTAGTACCAATACATAAGAAAGGACCAACTATGAAATGCTCAAACTATATAGGGATATCACTACTTAGCGCTCCTGGAAAAGTGTATGCCAGGATACTAGAAATGAGAGGAAAAGAGTAGAGGATCAGATTGAAGAGCATCAGAGCGGATTTAGACCAGGAAGAAGTGTACAAGACCACATATTTACAATTAGGCAAATAATAGAAAAATTCCTTCAGAGAAACATTGACTTGCACCTGTGCTTTATTGACTTAGAAACACTGTCAGGAGGGACGAACTATGGCATTCCTTAAAAGAACACGATGAAGAGCAAAATTTAATAGAAGCCATTAAAAGTTTTTACAATAATCAACATGTGCAGTCATAGTAGCTGGAAACATATCTGCAGAATTTGATGTAGATATAGGAGTAAGACAGGATGGTATCCTAAGTCCTCTTTTGTTTATCAAATTTATGGATTTAGTCGCAAAGGCATGCTCAAAAATGAACAAAATCAATGTAGGTATGTGGAAGCTCAAACCAGTAAATGTACCAATGCTTTCATTTGCCGATGATATAGTTCTGTTTGGAAAATCAGAAAGTGACTTTCAGTCGAATATCGATTATCAACATTATGAACAATGAACTAAATAAAAGAGGAATGAGAGTAAATGCAAAGAAAACCCAAACAATGCTAATAACTAGGGAAGCTAAAACACAAAATCTTAAATTGGGCAGGGAATATTTAGAACAAGTTCAAAGCTACAATGACCTAGGAGTAATGATTAACTCAGAGGGTATTCTAAGAGAAGAAAATCAGCCAGAGAATCAAAAAAGGCAAGCGCAATATATAACCATCTAGGGAAGGCATTTGTAGGTAAGCAATAATTGTCAACAAAAACCGAAATGGCAGTATACAATACAGTTTATTGTCCTACTCTCCTCTATGGCAGCGAGACTTGGACTTTAGACAGTAGAGAATACAGTAGAGTACAGGCAGCTGAAATGAAATATCTAAGAAGAGTAGTAGGTTAAACTAAAAGAGACAAAATCAGAAACACAACAGTAAGAGATCAAACCAAAGCTGATGGCATAAAAACTAAGATAGAAACAAATCAATTGAGATGGTTTGGGCATGTAAACAGAAAGAATGACAAAAGAATAGCTAAATCAGTATACAGTGCTAAAACCCATGGTAAAAGACCAAAAAGGCAGACCTCGGAGAAAGTGGGAAGAAAATATAACAGAGACATTGAAACATAGAAATTTAACTTTTTTGGAAGGAAACAGAAACTGTCAGGACAGGGCATCCTGGAGAAAGATCATCTGGGGCATCTGAACCCATACAACGAAAGGTAGAATAGGAACTGATAAAGAAAGAAAGAAAGAAAGTAATTCACTCAATTTTTGTGTAGCGTAACTCACTCAATGTCTGTGTAGTGTAACTCACTCAATGTCTGTGTAGTGTAACTCACTCAATGTCTGTGTAGTGTAACTCATTCAATGTTTGTGTAGTGTAACTCACTCAATGTTTGTGTAGTGTAACTCACTCAATGTTTGTGTAGCGTAACTCACTCAATGTTTGTGTAGTGTAACTCACTCAATGTTTGTGTAATGTAACTTACTCAATGTTTGTGTAATGTAACTCACTCAATGTTTGTGTAGTGTAACTTACTCAATGTTTGTGTAGTGTAACTCACTCAATGTTTGTGTAGTGTAACTCACTCAATGTTTGTGTAGTGTAACTCACTCAATGTCTGTGTAGTGTAACTCACTCAATGTTTGTGTAATGTAACTTACTCAATGTTTGTGTAATGTAACTCACTCAATGTTTGTGTAGTGTAACTCACTCAATGTTTGTGTAGTGTAACTCACTCAATGTTTGTGTAGCGTAACTCACTCAATGTTTGTGTAGTGTAACTCACTCAATGTTTGTGTAGTGTAACTCACTCAATGTTTGTGTAGCGTAACTCACTCAATGTTTGTGTAGTGTAACTCACTCAATGTTTGTGTAGTGTAACTCACTCAATGTTTGTGTAGCGTAACTCACTCAATGTTTGTGTAGCGTAACTCACTCAATGTTTTCGTTATTTTTTAAATGTACTAGCCAACTTCTCCTGAAGCAGTTCCCTTTTCGATATGTCTTCGAACAATCTGATTTGATTTGATTTGACTTACCAACATCCACAACTAAGGTGACCTTGGGGTTTTTGGTAGGGTATTTCAATTTTACACGGACTGCCCTGTAAACAGCCAAAGGGATCTTTAACGTGTACAGAGTGTTGTGATCTGCACACGGGACCTTCTTTTTTTTTCTTATTTCCCGTTTCCGATGGGACTGTTGGGACTAGGTGTCGAGCCACTAACCTGGACCAGGGAAGTAGATTTTGCTCGAAAAACATATCTCTAGAAAATTGTTCAACCTTTGGCGGGGCTCGAACCCATTACCTTTTGGTTGAGAGGCTGACACCTGGCCTTTTAGACCAACCGCCCCCACCCCCACCCCACCCAAATGAACGGCGAATGGTGTTACATCTGACACACTGGGGGAATAGAGAGCGCTTTCTTGACAGCATACTGATACTGAGTTGCTTATCCTTCCTGTGCTGGCACTTGCATTTTATCTTTCTTTACAGCTAAATTGATATTTTCTGATGTTGTTGATATCTCCGTTGACATTGATGATAATTATATTGAGGAAATAAAACGAAAGACTATGCTGCTTCTAACACCCTGTGTCATTCTGTATTCTACAGATGTTTAAATTTTCAAATTTAAAAATCAGTTTCAAGTTTGGTTTTTTTTTAAAGAAAAAGAAAGAGAAGGAAACACATCCATAATATTATAAACTCAACATTTAGAAGTTGATTTAGATTTAAATTGCACTAGGCTTCCATTCCTATTTTCTCACACAGCAAGACTATAGTTTGTAAGATGTACTTTAAGTCGACTCGTTATCAACATAAAGCTTGAATAGAAAAAAAAACAACAAAAAAAAAACAAATTAAATGGGTTTTTTTTTAAGTAAATGAAATTTCCATGGACTCAAAATTGCGCAATGACCACAACACAAACCAAATTTTTGAGGATTTGTATACTAGCATGGCAGTTTGTAAGGTGCATGGTAGGAACACGTTTACAAACTAATTTCTCCATTTTTTAAAAATGCATTATTTATCTAAGATAGAAGAATGAAAAAAAAAATTGCAAACAACAAAGAAATCTATTGTACAGACAAGAATTCAGACAAAGAAGCAGGGGGACAATCTCCATAAATAATATTATAATAACAACATATATTCATTGAGTGAGGTATAAGCTTGTTTTTTTTCAACAAAACAAACAACAGAGTAATTTGATCTTTTTACGCAACATCTATTATTTCAGGTTTCAAAAAATTCCCAAATAACAGCAATGAGAAATCTTTCAACGGTGTCGATTGTCCTCACTTTGATCAATGCTACAGTGAATTCAAGGTTGTAGCCTTATTCTATGCCGATTTGCTATGTTCATGACCATTTCAAATTCCGTTGATGTCACAATTTTGTTTTTAATCATGTTTAAACATTAAATTGAAAAATGAAACACTTAATAAAATTTATGAAATTATGTTTAAGCAGAATGACTAACGATATTTATTATTCGCAACTGACAGTTTACACACACACACACACACACACACACACACATACACAGGTGACTGGATCTATTTAGCTCAACACACACACACCAACTCTTGTTTCAGGCCATCCATCATCCAATGAGTTTGTGCGTAAACGTGAGGGAGTTTTTACGTAGAGTGGGGGAGTTTGTAAGTAGAAGTGATGGAGTGTGTACGTAGAAGTGATGGAGTTTGTAAGTAGAAGTGATGGAGTGTGTACGTAGAAGTGAGGGAGTTTGTAAGTAGAAGTGATGGAGTGTGTACGTAGAAGTGAGGGAGTTTGTAAGTAGAAGTGATGGAGTTTGTAAGTAGAAGTGATGGAGTGTGTACGTAGAAGTGATGGAGTTTGTAAGTAGAAGTGATGGAGTGTGTACGTAGAAGTGATGGAGTTTGTAAGTAGAAGTGATGGAGTTTGTAAGTAGAAGTGAGGAGTTTGTAAATAGAAGTGATGGAGTTTGTAAGTAGAAGTAAGGGAGTTTGTAAATAGAAGTGATGGAGTTTGTAAGTAGAAGTGATGGAGTTTGTAAGTAGAAGTAAGGAGTTTGTAAATAGAAGTGATGGAGTTTGTAAGTAGAAGTGATGGAGTTTGTAAGTAGAAGTAAGGGAGTTTGTAAGTAGAAGTGATGGAGTTTGTAAGTAGAAGTAAGGGAGTTTGTAAATAGAAGTGATGGAGTTTGTAAGTAGAAGTGATGGAGTTTGTAAGTAGAAGTAAGGAGTTTGTAAGTAGAAGTGATGGAGTTTGTAAGTAGAAGTGAGGGAGTTTGTAGGTAGAAGTCAGGACAGACGCCGCTGTCAAGCTTATGCAGGATGCTCCAATAAACAGTTCAAATGGCCGGCTGGCGAAAATCCATGACGAAGAGATCAATTCATATCTCAAAGGCAAATCAATTATATTTGTAAATATTGTTCTGCTACACTCAATTAATAAATTGCTGCATTGTGCTTAGAAAGAATTTCTTTTGACAACGATTACATTTTTAATGCTGCATGTGAATTGTAAAAAGTAAACAAAGTGAAAAGTAAATAACATAAAATATGCATGCTCCGTTTCTGGGAGAAAATGGTTTTTACTACTTTGGTCATTTTTGGTAATGAGGCTTTCTTTGACATGTCTTGTTGTGCATCCAGTAGGATAATGTCGCGGTGTCATGAACGCAACGACATTTGTTTGAATCCTGTCTGGTAGGTAGGCAGGCCAAATTTTATGTAGTTAGGCAGGCTAAATTTTATGTAGGTAGGCAGGCCAAATTTTATGTAGGTAGGCAGGCCAAATTTTATGTAGGTAGGCAGGCCAAATTTTATCACGATTACGCACTTTCATGAAACGTACTGTAATCTGATTTCTCACAAACTCACATGGCATCGGTGTTAATGATTAACAAATGCAAGGGAGAGTAAAGCTAATCAATACTATTACTACTACTAGTACTACTACTACTACTACTACTACTACTACTACTACTACTACTACTACTACTACTACTACTACTACTGCTGCTACTAGTACTACTAGTACTACAACTACTACTACTACTGCTACTACTACTACTACTACTACTACTACTACTACTACTACTATTACTACTGCTACTACTACTACTGCTACTAGTCATGAACGCAACGACATTTGTTTGAATCCTGTCTGGTAGGTAGGCAGGCCAAATTTTATGTAGGTAGGCAGGCTAAATTTTATGTAGGTAGGCAGGCCAAATTTTATGTAGGTAGGCAGGCCAAATTTTATGTAGGTAGGCAGGCCAAATTTTATATCACGATTACGCACTTTCATGAAACGTACTGTAATCTGATTTCTCACAAACTCACATGGCATCGGTGTTAATGATTAACAAATGCAAGGGAGAGTAAAAAGCTAATCAATACTATTACTACTACTAGTACTACTACTACTACTACTACTACTACTACTACTACTACTACTACTACTACTACTACTACTACTACTACTACTACTATTACTAGAAACATACTACTACTACTGTGCGACTAGACTACTAGTAATACAACTACTACTACTACTGCTACTAAACTGCTAAAAAACTACTATTACTACTGCTACTACTACTGCTACTAGTAGTAGTAGTAGTAGTAGTAGTAGAAGTAGTAGTAGTAGTAGTAGTAGTAGTAGTAGTAGTAGTAGTAGTAGTAGTAGTAGTAGTAGTAGTAGTAGTAGTAGTAGTAGTAGTAGTAGTAGTACTCTTGTTGCCATGATGCCTGATAACAGCAAAGTTCAGGAATTTTCAGACTATATTTTGAGGACTCATGTTGAAAATGGCTGTCTTTTCTCTCCTACGCTTTGGGTGATCAGGAAGTAACAACGACCAATCGTGTGAAGCATTCCATTCACATTTCCAAAAAAAGTGTAAAATCCCCAAACCCTCACATATACAAATTTCTAGATGGCATATTCTTGGAGCAAGAGAGAGTAAATATGAAGCTACGAGATTCTGCCCTGCCACCCAATATTTAAAAAAAAAGAAAGATCAGTCGCAAAAAGAAGAAATTGTGAAAAAAAAATCTTCTCCGAATATGATCGTGGAGCCATTGATCAACAACAATTTCTGAGGCAAATGTCACTGAAAAGACTGCCATCGGGCTTATGAAAGCTGACATATTTAAATTCTGTACATATTTTATGCCATTTTATGATTTTTAACTCGAATTTCTGAGGATTACAACAAAACAAACATTTTAATGCAGCCACAACGATCAGTGATCGATGTGATGGTCCAAAGCCCATCGATTGCAGATGGAAGCGTTTATATATCAGTGATCGATGTGATTGTCCAGAGCCCATCGATTACAGATGAAAGTGTTTATATATCAGTGATCGATGTGATGGTCCAAAGCCCATCGATTGCAGATGAAAATGTTTATATATCAGTGATCGACGTGATGATCCAAAGTCCATCGATTACAGATGGAAATGTTTATATATCAGTGATCGACGTGATGGTCCAAAGCCCATCGATTGCAGATGGAAATGTTTATATATCAGTGATCGATGTGATGGTCCAGAGCCCATCGATTGCAGATGGAAATGTTTATATATCAGTGATCGATGTGATGATCCAAAGTCCATCGATTGCTGATGGAAATGTTTATATATCAGTGATCGATGCGATGGTGCAAAGCCCATCGATTGCAGATGAAAATGCTTATATATCAGTGATCGATGTGATGGTCCAAAGCCTATTGATTGCAGATGGAAATGTTTATATATCAGTGATCGATGTGATGGTCCAAAGCCTATTGATTGCAGATGGAAATGTTTATATATCAGTGATCGACGTGATGGTCCAAAGCCCATCGATTGCAGATGGAAATGTTTATATATCAGTGATCGATGTGATGGTCCAAAGCCTATTGATTGCAGATGGAAATGTTTATATATCAGTGATCGATGTGATGGTCCAAAGCCTATTGATTGCAGATGGAAATGTTTATATATCAGTGATCGATGTGATGGTCCAAAGCCTATTGATTGCAGATGGAAATGTTTATATATCAGTGATCGACGTGATGGTCCAAAGCCCATCGATTGCAGATGGAAGTGTTTATATATCAGTGATCGACGTGATGGTCCAGAGCCTGGGACTACCTGAGATTTCCTAGTCCAGAGCCCATCGATTGCAGATGAAAATGTTTATATATCAGTGATCGACGTGATGGTCCAGAGCCCATCGATTGCAGATGGAAGTGTTTACATATAATATTTAACCGTACGAGTGCGCCACTCCATGTTGACCTGGTCGGGGTTTTGTCGGCTAATGGCGCCCTTATACGGTAATTAATTATGTTCACTCAACCAGGTCTGGCGCCCTTGCACGGTGTAGCCCTGTAAACAGCCAAGGGATCTATAACATGCACAGTGTGTTTTGATTTGCACACGGGACCGTTCTTTTTATCGACCGTCTCCGATGGGACTAGGGTGTCGATCCCTCCACGGGGAAGGGGGGGCGGATTTTTTGCTCGAAAAAACTGGAGACAATATTTTCAACCGTTGGCGGAGCTCGAACCCACTATCTTGTGGTAGTTGAGAGGCCGACACCTTGCCTCTGGACTACCAAGTCCGTCCCCCCCCACCCTGGTCGGGGCATAAAAAGCAAATAGATACCTTATATTTTTTTTAAATAAGAACCTAATAATCTTTATTGTCCGAAGGAGGCAATTTTTCTTCTGATTTACATTTCTCGTGTTGCGAAAATACATTTAGTACTTGAGTTTACACATAATATACTCGCGGACAAAAGAAACTAAACACTTTGAGACCCTATAGATGTTCTTCGAAAGATTTCATGTCTATTATTATACAGTTATTCACGAGAAGTAATAATTCTTTCTCTTTTACGTTGGGTTTTTTTTACAATATGGCGTGCTATTACTAATCGCTGTAGAGCTATTGACATGCTTGATGCAGGAGTTGGTGTTAAAGATATAGCCAGACAATTCTCAGTTTTGAAATTTTCAAATTGTCTCATTACATCTTTAATATTAATTACTGCGTCGAGCGAGCACATCAATACCTCTACAGCGTTCAAGTAATAGACAGGCGCGCTATATTGTAAAAAAAAACAACAACTTAGAATTTAAAAAATCAAAACTTACTGTGAACAAAGCAATTAAAAATGTGTTTAAGGCTGGCTTTGGCTTATGGTCAGAAATAAGCTATAGTTTGAAATCAAAGTAAGAAAACTGATCAGAAGGAGGGGGGGGTGGTGGTGATATTAAGGCGTTTAGTCACGTACACGTGCAAACCGTAAGTGTGATCCGTGACGTGACCTAGATAACGTTTGACACACTTCAGACATAACCTGCATTCATTTTTTTTAACAAAATGTAATTAACTGTATAATGATAGACATGAAATCTTTCGAAGAACGCAGGGTCTCATAGTCTCAATGTGTTTAGTTTCTTTTGTCCGCGAGAATATGTCGTTCAATACATCGTCCATTCGCACCACCGTATTATAACGCAATTTAACTTAATATAACCATGATTAATATTAACACACACACGCACACTCGTCAACACTCACATTGCCCGCTGCCGCCCCCCCCCCCCCTCCTCTCCTAATAAAGTTCAATATGGCATGGGAAGGCTGAGTAAAACTTACAGTGTCCTGACCACAACGTGGGAATGAATATAAAATTACAATATTTTATTGTTGTGATATATACTCACAATATATACTCAAAATAATATTGTTGTGAGTGAACCAGCTACAGTGAAGAGCTTTAATTTGCTCGTTCTACAATAACTGTTTTATTTACTATAAACTATTGAATATACACTTCTTTGCGTTTCTTGGAGTTGCACAAACACTTTGAACACTTTTAAAAAGGCATTAATTTACAGATTTATGATTTGAATAGGCGGCCACATTAAATAGGGGGGGGTGAGCAACATTTCTATGAACATACGAGTTACATTGACTTAGAATCTTTATTCTCGCTCTCATAGCATAGCCTATGTGTTATTTAACTGCAATCCGTGGATGGGAGGGTGGGACAGGAGGGCAAGAGGGGAATATTAAACAGGCCTACTGGTTACCAAATATAATGCAAAATATACCAATGGCCAAGGCTCTAGCGTATGGAAGGTTATAGGAGGCTTAATGAATAAAGATCACTGTAAATATGAGTGGGGAAACAAGATATAAAGCTAATTCAAGTTTGTTTCTTTTTTTCTTTTAAAGCTACCTCTCAATTTTGTTTTTAAATGCCAATATTAATAAATTGCAATTGCATGACAACAAAATATTTGCAAGTACCAGAATGTAAATGTGATCAACTTACACCTGGACAATTCCCAAACACAAATAACCTCATAACCAGATGTACACAGCAAGAAGAGGGTGAGCAAGTGAATAAATACCTTATATACAGTACATGCGAATATATGAGGGGGTGTCATGAGCTCAAGCTGATTGGCTTAAAACACAAAAACAACCTTTTTTCGCTAAAAACAATTTCCTGGCAACGATGGCGGGGGTGGAGTCCAAATTGATTGGCTCAAAACTACATGACAACATTCTTCGCTAACAACAATTTCACGAGGACGGCGAAGAGTGCGGGGGTGGGGGTGGGGGAAGTGGGGGTGGGGTGGGGTGTGATGTGGCGGTGTTGAGTCCAGAGTGATGCTCTCAAAACTGAGCCTTCATATGACCTTATAGTAAGGTGGCTTAGGCTCAAAATAATCAAAACAATATAAACGGAAAGAGGTGAGTGTAAACGGGGGCGGGGGGGGGACAGTGTGAGGCGAAAAAATTATACACTCAAACCCAGACTTAGAACAAAACTGAAAACTACTTATATCTCAGACCAGTGTCACAATGACGTCTGTAATTGTCTACCCTCTCTCTCTCTCTCTCTCTCTCTCTCTCTCTCTCTCTCTCTCTCTCTCTCTCTCTCTCTCTCTCTCTCTCTCTCGCTCTCGCTCTCGCTCTCGCTCTCTCTCTCTCTCTCTCTCTCTCTCTCTCTCTCTCTCTCTCTCTCCCTCTCTCCCTCCCTCCCTCCTCCCTCTCTCTCTCTCTCTCTCTCTCTATCTCAATGTTGGATAAAATATCAACCAAGGGTATTTATCAAGGAACACAAAAAGATCAAGCTCTTCGCTTTTTACTTTTTATTTAGAGAACCGAAAGTAGGCAAGAGTTCTGTTTTATTGGAGTTTGGAGTGATCTCCCTTACTAAGCTTTCCAGCGTTCAATGAAAGAAAGAAGAAAACGTCGAGTGTAGACAATAGATGACATTTTTTATAAACAAACTAAACGAAGTCTTTGGGATTTCCCATCCTATATTATTGTCCGTAAACAACAAGGCTTCTGAACATCTGAAGGAGCGTAAGCTATTAACCTAAATAAAAAAGAAATAATTAAAATATCTAGACTTCTAGCTAATCTAGATCTAGATCTAGACTAAGTCTAGTCAAGATCCTAAACTCGCATAAAAGGTGAATCTCGAAAATTTTCATTATATTATGAAATTATTATTATCTTGATCTATCTCAAATATCTAAGTCTAAGAAGACAAAGTAGACATCTTTGTCTTGTAAAAGGAAACAGCACCAGTTTCTAGAATCTAGAATCCACATCTATTTATCAAAATCGTACATTTAGATTGTGAAATCTAGAATAGAAATAGAATCTAGATCATTACTACATTGATTTGAGTGTATTTATTTCTATTCTACATTTCTTAATGCATTCTTAGGCTTATTTTCCTTAGAAATTTAGCTTGTACATACATGAGATCTAGTAAGGTAGAGAATTAACTTGAATAATTTTTCATTAATTTAGATCTAGATTTAGACACACTTCGATTTTGTTATTTTGTTGTTAATCTTAATTAACTGTAGATCTAGGCATACAGATCTTTTTTATATTTTTGTCAAATTGAGATTGCAAATATAAGTAAAGTTGGTCATTTCTCAATAGAAACTACTTGATGCACTGCATCATTTACACCAATTGAAAACTACAGCTATAGATTCTTCTAGATATGTAGGCCTACAGATAGTGCTAAATACCTTTATGCAGAGCTTAAAGTTAGAGCAATATTATACAATAAATTGCAAGGAAAGAACAGCATAGAGGAATATGCAAAGAGTGTGCTTGTATGTAGGAAGTAGGGTAGTAGATCTATCCCAACTTACAAGGAACTAATCTTTGATAAAAAAAAAATAAAACCAATTTTTGATTTATAATATGGTAGCTGTGACTTGAATCAAAATATACACAAAAGGAATTGAGAGATCAGTTTTGTAACTAATAATTGCACATCATGTGTAAAGTATGCACATAAAAGGAAGAAGTACCAAAACTGACGACTGATGATCACACATCATGTATGCACATAAAAGGAATAAGTACCAAAACTGACAACTAATAATCGCACATCATGGGTATGCACATAAAAGGAAGAAGTACCAAAACTGACAAGTAAAGAACACTAAGAATGGATTGGAAAAATAAGAAGTGAGTCAGAAACAAAGTAATTTGTTTTACTCTGGCTCTTATGATGATACTAAATTATTCATAAATGGCCAAATGTTTGAATATCATTATTCGATCAGCTTAAACTAGAACATTGACTAGATTTATAAGGCTGTCAAGCACACATTAATAAAGTACTCTCCGTGAAATGCACGGTCTACAGGGGTGGGGGGAATTTTGCATTTTGACCGAGTCGAGGGCTTATAATGTACATTTTTCTCATAGATATCTTACATTCTTCTCTCACTCAAGACTACAGCAAGGGATGGGATGGTGAAGACATTCAGCAACTAAGAATGATTTTTTATTGCTTGACACATGCATCATGCAATCTCTGTTTGTAAAAATGACACCAGACCTTTCTCAGATTTTTTCACCAGTCGACGATCGAGTTGGGGAGGGAAATGATGGGTGAGACTAAGACTAGTTGCATAATTCTTGTGTGTATGTGTATACCTATGGTGAACATAGATCTAGACACCACACAAACACACAGAGAGAAAACATGTGCATGACAGATTTTGTCACTGGGCAGGATGAGGCAAGTAGAGGTTATCAAGTTTATTTTTACAGGAATTTATTCTTTAAATGCAACAACTTGAAGACAGACCTACACAAACTTGTTGCATTTTCCTTGAAGTCAAGCCAGCCGTTGTTGCATTTTGAGCTTATAATAAGCATTGTAAAATTTGGTTACATGAAAAGACCGTGCATTATGGCATGAATCACGCAATTTAGCGCGACTACTGTAGCATTTTTATTCAATCCTCAAACATTGATCTTCACTTGCATTCATTTTAGCCCATTGCATTAAAACTTGAGTAACGAATTGTCAATAGAAGGAGTAGTACTGAAGTACTCAAAATTTGATGAACTGCAAATAAAGTCAAAAGCATATCAATGTGCTGACAGTAATAAACCCTGCCACCCATCCCATTTTAGGCAGGAGCATTCAGCTTTTAAAAAAGTAAAATCAAAAGCTTATAAATTCCACGTTCGCTTTAACTCGTCCCGCTTTTTGGGTCTGTCACAATTTGAAATCAAAGTTTTCATTCATCATCAATCTTTTTGTCATCACACCATGATAGTCTAACCACAATATAGTAAGGAAGGTTCCTTCAAGGCCATAATGGCCCATAGAGTTTGAGCTTAACCCCGCTTCTCTAGCATGAAGCGGAGCAGGTGATAATAGTCACCTCCTGGACAGAATGCTAGTCTGACACAGGTTTTTACTCCCAAGCTAGTGCTTGCACCCATTTTCACCTGGGTTTATTCTGGATAATGCTTGTTATTAAGTGTCTTTCCCAAGGAACACAATGTCGGACTCAGCTTTGCTAGCTTTCGAAACCCATGCCTCATAATTCCAAATCTAGCAGCTAACCACTCAGCCACTGATGTTACAGTTTGTCAGATTATTATCTTTTTAACTATTTTAGCAATATTTGACGAGGTTTGACATTTCAGTGAGCCTGCTTTAGGTTCTTAGCGAAATTTATTGGAAAAAAGATTGCACAATTATTGATGGTACTGGCATCAATCTAAGCACAGATATTTTTTAGCCAATCTGCAAATCATCACCTCACAATTTGTTTCCGGTTCTCGATACTTTGCATTTTCTGGGGATATTTTAATTAAGTACTGAGATCATACGATTACCATATAAATAGCTATCCCTACAAAATGCAAATTTTATGTTGCTTTTTAATGAAATGTGTTCATGTATTTTATAATCTATCATTGAAAAAAAGTACTATCAATATATATATATATATAAAACTGTAGATCTCAAACTTTGACCGCGCCAATCTCAGGAACCACTGCACCCACAACTGCCATATTTCACAGGTAGATTTGAAAAAGCCTGCTTTAGGTTCTTAGCGAATAAACTCTTGGGTCAAATCAGTACTTTAATTGATTGGAAAAAAATTGTTTTACATGTCATCCACGAAACTTTTTATTGTTATTGTTACTCATTCCTTGACTTCCGGTCATTAGATATGGAATGAAAAGCAATCTTTTTCCCATAAATTTTGCTAAGAACCTAAAACAGGCTATTTGAAATCTACATGCAAAATATGGAGGTTATGGTTTCAGTGGTTCCTGAGTTATAAGTGGTCAAAGTTAGAGACGTTCAGCTTTATATATAGATATATGTATTTCAATGTTGAAGAAGATGTTCATTTCATTCAATGTTTCAGTTGCTTTTGGCTTGCCAGTCTTGCTGATCGTTTTCGGAAGAAGATGGCAGCCAGACTCTCCTTCAAAGGCGTCAAAACAAGGCAGCGATGACAAAGATGCTTTCATAAAATATCCCATGAGGCGTCTCGAGTTGTCTATTAAAAAATTCATCAGAGTTGTCTCCATTGACTTGGAGCGCCTCAAGAAACATACTGTCAATATATCAAGGGTAAGGGAGAGCTATTTGTCATTGAAGGGGTCATTTCAACAGTGTGCCATTATAGTCACAATTACGTCATTTAGAGAAAAATGTCAAAAACCATGCGCTTTGTCACTGTTGGCTAAGAGAATTCCAAGTTTCAAACGGCTGTAAACGTGATGAATTTTCATCTTATCTTGTTCATACTTTTCAGGAAACATGATTATCTTTTCTTTCTTAGGATTATCTTTCTGTCTCATTTTTCACGAAAGTGGACATATCGACACACTATTCAAATGACCCCTTCAAGTCGTCATTCAGTCTGTGACTGGACATTGCTTAAGCAAAGTTGTTTTATCTTTTGCTCTCTCGTATTTAAATCAAGAATTGAGACATCTTTTATAGAGGTACAGAGACTGTTGAAAAAAAGATTAATTTCTAGAGTTGATTTTAGACACATTATACGGAAAAAAATGCCGAGATGCCCTGTAAACAGCCGAGGATCTTTGACATTCATAGATCTGCACATGGGACTTTCGTTTTTAATTTTATTCTCCGTCTTCGGTGAAACTAGATGTTGGTCCACCTACCTAGACCAGGGGGTGGCTTTTACTTTATTCCAAGACAAACAAAACATTTCTAGAAAATGGACTTGCATCCACGACCTTTGTGGGTTGAGAGGCAGACACCTTACCTCTTGACCACCTTGAGAGAAGACAGACGTGGAATTCTTTAACTACAAACTACAAAACCCAACGTCAAGAATCCAAAACTCAAACACCTGGCTGACAACAGAGAGGTCTAGAGGCACATGATCATCGTTCATGTCTGTCTCCGACCTGACTCAACATGATGATGAAGATAATGGATATCTCTGAAAGATCATCGAGCTGGGAATAATGTAAATTTATTTTCTTTATTTAATAAAGCCATTTGTTTTGTACCCCATTAGAACATCTTAGACTCAATAAATTTTACAACGCCAAACAAATTGTAGATGAGGCAGTGAAACATACATGGTCCCATTCTCATAGGGTGATTGACACTCACCTGCACTCAGTTAACCCCAGTTCAAAAAGACTGCCGGTCATATTGTAAAAGAAAATTAAACACAGCAGCAGCGCTGAAGGTTTGAAATTTGAAGTTCAATAGCTTCATTCACTTTAATATCAAAATTTGATGAAGCAATTATATATGACTAGATGTGCACATGCTGACAGCTCTTGTCAAAAATCGAGTTAGTGAAGTTAGTCCTTTATTGTGCAGAAGATGAAGGGTCTAACTACTACCCAAGAGACTCCGAGTTCACTTTCAGTCACACCAAATTTTCTGGCCAGTCTGCCTACCCAGCAGCAAAACGAAAAGCTAGGTCTATTCAGACTTGGTGAATGTAAAGTGAAGGCTGTATGGAAAGCAATGCTAAAATACCACGTTATAATAATAATACTAAAAATGACAATAATAGATGGTATTTCTATGGCACGCATGCCATTTTTTAAATCATGCCGTATGCCAACTCTGTGTATGGAGCTTATTTACTTTAGTAAACTTCACTTTTATATCAACAGTTAACAAAGTTTGAAGACTGGACGGGTTTGCACAAGGAGCAAGTTAATGCAACTCATACTGTACAACAAATCAACGCCAACATAATGGAGATCGAGAGGGCAAGAAGACAGGTAATGATCTTAGCTCTTCTCCTCCTCCTCCTCCTCCACCTTCTTTTTCTCTTTTTTCTTCTTCTTGCTCTTCTTCCTATTCGTATTCTTATACTTTTCCTTCTTTTTCTTTTCAAAGTAAATTTTAAATTTTATGTTTTTTATCCTTTTTTTCTCATCTTATTAGTCTATTCCCATTTTTTCTCCATACTCATCTATTTCAACTGATAGTCATACAGGCCTATTTCTTTTTGAATCAGGTCACTGAAGAAGAATTGAAGAAATTTGACGAGCAGGTGGATCCGATCAAGATTGAAGCTGTGGAAGCAATGGCAGAACTGGTGGCTTTCATTGGTCAGGGTCCACAGCCACCGTCTAGAGTCAGCCGTCGAAATCAAGGTTAGCATGATGATGTATAGAGACAATGTCTATAGTTATAATGGCGTCAGTGGCTGAGCGGTTAGGCGACTGAACTTTGGATCATGAGGTCCCGGTTTGAATCATAGCAAAGCTGTGTCCGACTTTGTGTTCCTTAGGAAAGACATTCTTTTATGCATTTTTCCCCAATCGACCCAGGTGCAAACGGGTACAAGCACTAGTTTAGGAATAAAAACCTGCATCAGACTAGTGTCCTGTCCAGCAGGTGATCATAATTATCACCTGTTCCTCTTCACGATATGATATAGAAACTGTTCTGGCCTTGAAGGAACTTTAGTTTTACTATAGTCACAGAGACAGTGTTCTCACTTTTGTCAGTCTTGCATTTTGAAACAGATTGTGTGTATGTGGGAATCCTGTACCTCTCTTGACATGTGGTAGAGGTTAAGTACCCATACTTGCTGTTGTAAGTATCACTTCCTGGGCACAACGCTAGTCTGCCATAGATTTTTACTCCCAATCTATTGCCAGGACCCATTTGCACCTGGGTCAAGCGGCGAAAAAACACATTTATTTGTGCATTTCCCAAGGAACACAATGGCAGGCGGACCTACCATTGCTAGGATCTGAACCTAAGACCTCATGGTCCCAAAACTGGTAACCTAACCGCTAGGCCAACATGGCCACATAGCGTACTCCTTGCTCTTCTTTTTCTTCTTCTCCTTTTTTAGCTCGTTGGGAGGCATAGGCCATCAACAAACAGTCTCCAATCGCTTCTCTCCTGGGCCAGCCGCTCCATAGATTTCCATGTTTTCCCCGTCTACTTCATCTCTCCCTCCAGTTGTCTTCTCCGTGTAGCCCTTGTTGCAGTAATGTAATTAGCAGCAGAGTCCAGATTTTTCTTAGCATACGGCTTTATGTGGTACTTTGTTGATGTTTTCCAAGCACACTTTCTAATTTCACGTCATAGTATTTGTTTCTACCTTCCTCTTTTCTCTTATAATGCTGTTTGTATTACTGGATTTACTAAGTGATATTTTAGTTATTTTGGGTTTTTTTTATTTCTTCAGAACATGTTGAAATTGGAACGGGAGATATTGACCTGAACTCGCTTCTCCAGCTGGAAAAGGTGGCCGTCAGGTGCCCTCCACCCAAACGTCTATGTCCCCTAATTATACGCAGTCGACCCCATTGTCAAAGAAACAGTTGTCATTGGACAGACAACCGACGAAAGGCTGTAACTCAAAAACTAAAAGCGATTCACCAGCTACATGGAGACATTCAACACCTTTGCTTCCTTCTAACGTCGGTCTCTCTGCGGACTGCAGTGATTCGACATTGGCATCGGAAAGCATTCCCCAGGTAGAGGCTGCGCCTTTGCTGACCTCTACTCTGCATGTGGCGCCTCAAAATTCGATGCATCGGCCTCGTGGGAAGAACTGCAGGAGGTATGAGGGATAACAGATTCGATCTAGCGTCCAGCTATTGATTTTTTGACAGTGATGAATATTGACATGAGATGATATTGAGGCGTAGTTAGCTTGGTTGGTCGTGCACTCTCTTATCATGGTCAGGCGATGTGTGCCGGTGCAGAGATCATGGGATTGATTCTATTGGTGCCCAGAGGTTAAATATAAGACCATTGTGTGTTTTCTTTGATGTTGGAACATCGTCTTACCTGAAATTATTTACATTGTTTTTGTTATAGTATTTCTCCACTTTTATCAATTGTGTGAGCTAATTTTTCGACACTTCATGTTTTCCTGCTAAGATTCTTTGTTTCTTTCCAATTCTGATTTATGTCCTTCATCTAGGGCCAAATATGAAACGTTCAACTTTTGTCTGATTTCAGAGCATCATGGATCTCAACTCCTTGGTACACGACTTTGCCACTAAAGTTGACGTAAGAAGTTTGTCTCAATGGGGCTTTTAGTCGCAAAATTATCTACCTTTCTTTCCGAAACAGATAGCTGGTAACTCTTTTGCATTGAGCCAGAATGCCGCAGTAAAATAAGGGGCAGTAAGCACCCCATGTCATTCTTCATTAATAATAATGCTATTACAAAAGAAGTATAATTACTACTACCACCATTTCTACTTTTTTAAATAGTCATTGTATTAATTAGTAATATTAACTATTGCAGTATGATTATTATAATAATAAGAGAGAAAAAAGGAGAAGGAACAAGATGACCACCAATGGTGATAATAACAAGAAAATTGGAAATGATAGTAGTAGTAGTAGTAGTACAGAATATGCAACGTGTTCTTATTTTTATAACTTATTGACTGGTGCTTAAAAAGATTTATGTATTTTCTTTTCTTGCACTGAGTTACATTGATGCACAGTTACATTCTGTGGGGAAGTCGTATAGGATTTTACATCAGGGAATTGCAGTGGCCAAAAGAGTTACCTGGGCAGTCTCATGAGGTCTTAACTGGGAAATTCTGAAACGAGCTAAATGCGCCTGTAGTATAACTTTGTGATTTACATTCCTAAAGTGTAAACTAAAGTCTGTTTTCATTTCTTAAATTCTCTGACAAATTACTATATGTCAACTTTATGACAAGTCAAAAGTTATTCTATTTTTCGTGTCACCAGGAGAGCATATTCATCTAATGTAAATAGATCTAATCACAGGAGACACAACACAACATTTTTATTGACGAGAGATATAAAAATTTCAATTATTGATTAGATTCTGTGGCAACACAAGATAGTCGGACTTGAGCAATCAAGATTTCTGAAGTTCGAAAGTGTAAATGCAAGCACTTAAGAATACATATAAGTAGATCTAGATTTCTGCTCTCTGGCTGGCAAGGATAACTCCGCGAACATGACACGCATAGGATGTCAAAGCCATAGCAACTATTTTCACACAATTTTATGCTATATATCTAAATAAATCTAGTTGTATAATATATATAATAATATGTTGATTCACATGTTTAGATAGATTCGTTAAAAGTTAAATTGTTTGGGGGGGGGGAGTAAGCATCTCGAGTGATTTTTTTGGCTTTTAAGTTTAGGTTTTTGCTTTATTATGACTGTCAAAATACAGTCATCCTATAGCATTGAAAAGTTTGTAGCGTCCTTGGTTGACATCGAAACGGCCGCCATCTTGAATTTTGACCCAATTTTCAAAATCTATCTCCTCCCATAGTTATGAATTTTATCACTATTGTGTTGTCCAACAATACAAAAATTCATTTAAACTACCAATCTTAAAAAAGAAGAAAAAATTTTTTAATTTTTTTACAACAGACCAGAGCATTCCATAATGTAGTGGTCCAATGCGATTTTTGATTTTGATTTGATTTTACCCACATCCACAATTAAAAGGTGATCTCGAGAATTTTGGTAAGATTTTTAATATTTGCCCGAACAGCCAAAATGATTTTAATGTGCACAGAGTGTTGTGATCTGCACACGGGAGCTCCATTTTGTAGTCCGTTTCCAATAGAAATTGATGTTGATCCACCTTTCTAGAGTTTTTTTCGGGTAAAGCATACCCCTGAGGTAGGTAGATCGGCACTCAGTCCTGTTTGCTGAGATGGACGATAGAAAAAGAGGCCTGGGCAAAATTTTGAAATCCTAGCAAAAACCTACGAGATCAGCTTAGTTGTGGATGTGGGTAAAATCAAATGAAAGTTATTTAAAAACACCATGCTATATTTTTCACTTTTATAAAACTTTAAGTTTTGTCCTTAACAGGAGCAAGGGGAGAGCATTGATACCATCGACGACAACATAAACTCTGCTGACCAGGAAGTGGTGGAAGGGACTACGCACCTGGCTAAGGTAGACGGGCTACAATCTATTTTTAGCTTCAAGGCTTACTCTCAGTCATAAGTATTGTTCATTTTGATCTTGTACGTTTTTATTGTGTATTGTTGTGGTAGGTCTATGGGCGTTGATGGTCAAGTGGTTGGGATGTCGGACTTGGGATCAAGAGATTTTCCGCATTGTCGAATCCTAGCTACGCTGTTTTTCATCTTGTTGTTACCTCTTAATTCCTTACCTTAACCTAACTCTCTCCGTGCGAGTAGGCACATAAGGCCTGAACGCAATCCCTCAAATTTTCTCTACCCTGGGCTGCTCTTCTTCTCGTTCTTTCCCAAGACGGCCAACCATCTCCGTTTCTCTCTTTCCCACCATCCTGCGCCATGTTGTCTTTGGGCATCCTCTGTCTCTCTTTTCTTCTGGTGTCCATCCCAAGGCAACAGCGCAATCATTTCTACAGTCCTTCCTTAATCCACCCTGAGATAATACCGCATATATATATGATGAATGGGTACATTTCAACAAAACAAATAAAGTCCACCTCCCTCATAAGTATTGAGTATTTGTATTGTTCTAATGATCATCCATTTTACTGTTTTCTTCAGGCGTCCAAGTACAAAGCTGCGATATTCCCTGTGATCGGCGCGGTGGTTGGCGGTGTGATTGGAGGTCCCATTGGCTTGGTGGCGGGTCTCAAGATTGGCGGCGTGGCTGGCGTGATAGGAGGCACCGTGGGTGAGTCTGGCATCTGTTTGTTTCCTCGGCGTCACATCTTTTATTCTTTCAGTTACACAGTCAGTTCCCTTCCTCCATTTTCCTTTGAGACTTTTGCGTCTGTGGACAGTTGGCGGGGGTATACTAGTAAGTCCCACTTCTTTCCTGTTTCACTTATCTTTCATCTTGCTACTTTCCTCTTAATTCACCCTGAGACCACTGCATATAGTGGACGAGATGAGTTTCAATGAAACAAACTCTTCCGTCTTAATGATTCCTGCAATAAAATCCATATCGGCGATGAAAATCGCAACCCCCGTAAGTCCAAGTTTGGTTTGCAAGTGTTCAAAAACTAAGACTCAATAGGGATGCACAGATTGATCATATAGTTATTACATGGGTTTCTATTGGTTCTTGTGCCAACGCATCCTAACTAAACAAAGCATAGGGGGCTTCCTAATGTTAAAAAGCACACAACAAAAGGTGTTACCGATTTTAGACTTACACGGTTCATGCGACTTTCAACGTCGATTATCATGTTTGTCTTACTTATTATGTTACGCCTCATCTTACCGGGCTGATACGTGAGAAACGGATAAGAATTGTAGAAGGAAAAAGAGGGACTGTAATCAGGTGATATATTGTATACATAGCTGTCATTCAACCAGCAGGTAATAATAAAGTATTAATTACATTTTTGTTTTGGCTTTTGAGGCCATAAGTCTGTGTTTACATTGAAAAAAATACGCATAGGAGAGTCAACAGCAGAGACTGGGAGAGATTGGTATAATGAAAGTCCAGAAATACCATTCTTAATTGCAAAACTACTGTCACACTCTGCTAGAAAGTAAACAGCCAAGGAATCTTTAACGGGCACAGGATGTCATGATCTATACAAAGGACCTCCTTTTTTATCATCCAGGTATAATTGTCGATCCACCTACCTGGACTAAATTGGTGGGCTTTACTCAAAAAAAAATAGAACTTTTCATTTGTCTGAGCACTCCAACCCACAACCTTTTGGTTTACAGGCCGACATTTTGCCTCTGGACCACCAAGTCCCCCTTAGAAACTGGAATATGCTCTGGCCCTATAATAATTATAATAATGATAAAAATAATAATAATAAATCCTCACTGTCCATTCAAGGCAATTTTCCTCTTGACATAGTGCTTGGAAAGTGAAAAATATGGGTTATACTACTTATACATAAATGACATTTGAAAGTGAAAGTACCTCGAAAGATATATAAAGTCAAAGTTTCATATTTATACATTTTCTCAACATGCATACTCTGATATGCAAGCGAATACAAAGCTCTCAAAATTCATATTGGTCTAAAATATCGGTCTAAAATATCCATGAAGGAAAATATGAAAATTATGAGGAAACACAGAAGAAATCACAGCAAGCAACAGTCAGTTAAGCAGAAAAAGTGACCTCCCTCTGTGACCCAGGGAGCATCATAGACAACAATGAGTTGTAACGACCTTGAAAGGACTTTACTTGTATTGTGTCAAAAAAAACTAAAAATAATATAATACTGCTGTGTCTTGTTTCCTTGTCCTGTTTAATATTTAATACATCTCCATACGTCCTTAGGCTTTGCTGGGGGAAGGTTCATCAAGAAACGGCAAGACAAAATCACAAACATTGAAATGTCTAACATGACGACAAAACGCTCTCAGTCTATGCCAGAGATTGCGGAGCAGGAGAACAGAGAGGAAACGCCACCAGTGTCGAATCGAATGGAAAACCAGCCGAAATCGCAGTCACTTGAAAGCGACACGTTTAGCAAATTTTTCTCTATTTTTCTTCTTCCTCGTCTCCTTCTGCGGAGAAGCTTTGACAGACATTGTTTGGGGGGGTTTTTTGTGAGAGAATTTTTTGTTTTCTTTCTTTTATTAAACTTCTTCTTTTTTTTTTTACATTTCTGTCAAATTTAATATTCTTAAACTTCAATGTGTCAGATTTTCAGTCAAAGAAAGTCAGATGTTTGAAATGTATTGAGTGGAAAGGAGCAAAGTAATATTTCTTGAAAAATATGTTATTTTACATACAGAAAAATTCATTTCTATTGTATAAAATTTAATCATCATTCATCAAGAAAAAAAATTCATTTCTATTGTATAAAATCTAATCATCATTCATCTGATGATCAGTATTGTGTTACAATTAAAATTACTTTGCATGCCAAAATGTTTTGTGGGGCAAAGTTAAAAGGGAAAAAGAATGTATAGTATTGTGATTGGGCTATTGTAAGGATAGGCAATCTTATGATGACATTTCAGATAGTTTTTCATACAAGTCATGTTTATGACATTATTGCCATTGTCCATTTATTAAAAGAGAAACTGATCATCAGTTTTAGAATCCTTTGTTTGTCTCTGAAAAGTGAATTTTGTATGCTTATAATAACGTATACAATGTTCACGCAGACAATTATTGTGAACGGCCGTATGATGTTGAAATAAACACGTTTTGTTTTCTTATTTTTTCTGGAGGGGGAGTGCTGGTGTGGAAGCATTATATTTCTATCAGTGCATCTGTATAAAAATAAATTATTTGCCTTTTGATAATTTCTCAGTTGCTATCACTTCAACTTGCTAGCATTTTGTTCGGTGATTCCATAACTTATGCACGTTATCACAGGGGCCAAGATTTGCCCGCCCTTGATCTACAGATCTCCATGCACGTATGTCGGATGTCCAACTGACGGAGCAAGCCGGTGCAGCACATCGACATCCTAATTGTGCCAAACGTACATTTGGTTTTCATTATATTATATGATAAGAAGTATAATTGCTAATAATTTGCACAAACAAATGTACAACACATTGGGTTATTTTATAGCGATCATCATTGGCGTCATCATACTGTTATTTAGCCTGATCTTAGCCGATTCCAGCATTGTGTTTGTATTTTGTCTTTCGTATTTCATCAATGCCAGACTGTTCATTGTATATAACTTTGCTTTCAAAACCTTTTTAAAACAAAAAAATAGACTCTGACCGCACAGACAAATTCTAACTTGCATGACAGCCCGTGACATTTCAGAAAACATTGATAATTTACCTTGAATCAACCTCTCTTTAAGGTAGATAACGAAATAATAATATCCGTCCAATCCTTGGGCCTGTTTTGTGATCATCACTTTCACAGGTTCTCATTGAGGAGCTCAAAAACTTTCCTGAACCCATGATGGATCAATCGATAAATATAGAATGAAGAAAGTCACTTTCGTTTTGAAATTAAAAACTCATAGATATTAATAATTGTATACCACAGATTTGTCCTTCACATTGAAGTGATAAAACTTTGGGTTTGACTTGATGTTACCCACATCCACAACTAAGGTGCTCCGGTGATCTCTGCAATTATGGTAGGAGTTTTACATTTGTCCAGTATCCTGTCAACAGCCAAGGGACGTTGTGATATGGACATGGGACTTTCTAGGACTGGGTGTTGATTCACCTACCTGGATCAGAGGAGTGGGTTTTACTCTAAAAAAAATTTGAAAACTGTTGAACCCAGGACCTTTTGGTTCAGAGGCCGTCACCTTGCCTCTGGACTGCCGAGTCCTCAATGGTAGGGCAACAGGGTTCTTATTGTGCATGTAATTTCATAACGTAAAACTGGCTAGATCTAGACCTATGCGTAACATTGTTTATTTGCTAAATAGTGTAACTGATTAATGTTGATATTTTAAGAAAGGAACAGTCAAAATCAAAATTTACCATACGCCCATAGAGCTTTTTTGATGTTCTTTTAAGATATTATTGGTGTTCACACTTGACAGTATTGTTTTAGATATATGAATATGTAAATATATTTATGTATTGAAGTAAGTGTGTATCATAATATACCAGGATTTTTAAAATGTGAAATTTATGGTGTACATAATTGTGTGTTTCACAATCTTTTCGCTCACATAATGACAGCTGAAATTTGTTTGTATAGAGATGAACCTCTGAATGCATTCAATGTACATGTAATTTTTAGTAGAATGTGTATATGCAATGCTGCCAGCTCAAATGCGTTTTTCTGTTTATGATATAATAATAGTGGCAAAATCTGTCTAATTTTTTATAGTCTGTGTGTGCACATTTTTGGTATTACTGTTATGCAAAGTTTGACGAAGAAATCCCAATTGTGTGCTAATTAGTAGATTTTTTCTTTTTGTACACGCTAATGTTTTTCATTGCTATGCACAGAAATTTCTCAGCTGTGCGCATCTTTCTCCCTGGTGTACACGCGCACAGCTTAGAGAGAACATTGGGCACCGGTTTTTAAATGGGTAAAACATCTGACTGCCATTCAGGAGGTCTGAGTTTGATGCCCAGTCTGGACAAAATTTTTCTGCCCTCCAGTTGACCCAACAGCGAAATCTGTTTTTGTTTTAAAAATTGAAAATGCCTTCATATTTTAACTCTTATGAAAACAAGTTATCTGTCTTTACAACTTTGACTAGTTGCATGTCTGCTGAAGATCATGTTAGCCAGTCCGGACATGTTGCTATAAATAATTTGTATAGAAAATTTTTGGTTTCTTGAGATAGCGTCCCGGTAGGCGGACTATTGTGTTAGGCGGTGTTTTCCTAGACTGCCACTTTTGTAATGCATTTCTTTTCTTGGAAGGATGGATGGATGGATGTACAGATGATCAAACAGATGGACAAATGCATTCCTCTTTCTCGCTACTATTTTATGCTAAAGGGGCCAAGCTGAGAACATTAACATAACGCTATATAAATTATGAATTATTATTATTATTATTATTATTATTATGCAAATGTGTTCTTGCACTTATTTCTTGAACAGTTGTAGATTCTCCACAGAACATTCGATAATTTTTATTTTGTTTTAAGATACCTTGTTGCTTTTTATCTTTGAGAACTTACTTGAAATATCCTGTTTGAAAAGTATTCATCATGCTGTTTCCCAGTCACAAGTTTTGTACATAAAGATGAATATTAATCACAGCATCGAATTCCTGTAGCAAATCGTCCCTCTTAGTTGTGGCTGGCAAAACTTATTAATTACCCACGTGCCTCACCTCCAGGGGTCAAGCACGGTCAGCTGGATTCCCTGGTAGCTGATCGCCCCGTTGAGATTTTTGTCAAAAATGGTACCATTTTATGTCGTAGCAGGGCTTCTCTCACACCGATTGTCTCAGTCTTTGTTTCTACCATAGCATCGACGGCTTGTCTGTTGTCTGTGAAAGTATCATTTATCTTGGATTTGTGACTTTTCTGATAAAAAAGCGTTTTTAATATGTATGTATATTTTCGGTTTTTTTGCTTTGGTCATTATATTTTCTCTCATTGCTGAAACCAAATTTGTGGACCAGCTAATAATAGACACCTATGCTGCCAATGATATGCTAACTTGGCACACCGGTGGTATACCAAATGATGAGATTTGGATAAAGATAGGAGGGGGTCATGGAAAGAATTCCTTGAAATTCATGCTTCAGATAGCTAACTTAAAAAAAACCCAACTCATAAAAGAATACACTCACAATAGCTATACAGCAGCTATTGAGACAACCATAAAATTTTGAAATGATTTGTTGGACTGGTCATGAATGACGAATGGCATTAAAAAATTAAACATCTCATGACACACTCTGGCGAAACAATACCTCCAAGGTTTTCCTTAATGGGGACTACGACTTTCTCTGCAAAGTCTATGGCCTGTCTGGGCAACAAGGCACTTACCTATGTATATAGTGTTTGATGCCCAAGCGTCTTATGAACGCTTCAGTCAGCCCCTGCCAACACCACAGTCTCAAACATTTGCAAGAAAACAACGATAGATTCATGAAAACACATTATGGTGACAAGAAAAATGCACCCAATATTACAATTGCTTACGAGACCCCCTTCTTCACACTGAATTAGACAGGGTCTCACCCTGTACTTACACATTATGTTAGGGATAGTGTTAAAACACCAAAAACTACTAGAGACAGCAGCACATTCCATGGACAAGAAAATTACATGTGACAGACACTCACCTCACAGAGGTCGGGCAGGTATTTAAACAATATGGCAGTTGTTGAAAAGCAAAGCATTTAGTAAAGTCCACAAAGCAATCTCACCCACAAAGAAAATTAATGAAAATTCAATTAATGACATTCAACAGGATACAGACACATACATAAGCACGTATAGACAAAGCTTTCCAAACAGAACAATCTCTAAAACACTTAAACAGCATATCTTAGAGCACCGTTGCAACCCCACATATACGGCAGTACAAATTAGGCTTGGGTTGCTGGGTGAACAGGGAACGGAAAGCTGTAGTGTCACCAGTCAATTGCAACGATAGAGAGACGAGCATGAGGCATTATGAACTCACAAATGCGAATGAAATTCATAATGAATGCACAAATATTAGAAAACAGCCCATTGGTGCATGCACGGAGATCTACCTGCAAGGAACAACATTAAATGTACATAGTGATGCACATCTTATTTCATTGTGTTTTAAGAGTTATATCCTTAATGATATTGTTTGTCTCATTATTGGAGTATTACAAAAAATCGATATTGTTCTGTTCATCGTGATGGCCGCAAACTATCTTTTAATAAGTACGTACATGTATGTATTGACCTTATTTTGTGAAAGTTTAATGGTATTCGCCTGTGTAGATTTTGTGTTAAAGCGTTTTACTTATCACCCTATGTCTGTTATTGTACTGAAATGATGAACCTAATTGAGGCCTTGATTCTGTGGAAACGAAAGGCTTCTTGATCAAATTCTTTCATCAGTCTATCGCAACATTCTCTCTAAAGTTGGGGAAGCCTTCACATTTGTTATCGATGGCTATCTTAGCCAGATACAAGCTGAGTAATTGGACCTATAAATTACCGTTTAGTGTGCAAAGCTAGTAGGGAGTGAACGATACCTCGCAGCCTTTTGCTGACCGTGGTCAGTGTGATCCAGGAACACCGCTTGGCCAACTAAGAGGGACGAGTTTTGTATGCTGTGTAATAATAGACTACTTGTCATTGTATTTCCATAATTTGCTAAAGCCCTTTTTCTCTTTCAGATATGAACTATATTCTACTGTGTGCTGTTTAAAACTTTTTTTGTTTGTTCATGTTTATTTTAAATGTATGCATATTATTATTAATATTAAAATTTATGATGTTCTTTGTATTTTATGAGCAGCAAAGAATGGTTTGTTTGGGGTTTTTAATTCATCCAAGGGATTTGTCCTGTGTTTGGGTGAATTTATTCCATACTTTATTTTTTTATTTTTTTCCTTGTCAGCAGTCATTTTACTGTATTAATGAAGTCTTTCAAAATATTTCAATAGTCCATTCAAATATTACCTGACTTTTATCGTTGTTTTAATTGTTGTGGTTGCTGTTGTTTTAATGTTTATTATATCAGGGATGTCACTTTTCCAGTTTTAACCAGACTTCCATTTTTTTTTTTTTTGGACAGATCATATTTTAAAAATGAAATTTGCTCAGACAGATTTAGTATTTTTGTTTGCCTTTTTTAAAGAATTTTAGAATGCATATTCCTATGGGATTGAAGGTTGCTTGGTTATTCAAGGAAGACAGATAACATGACATTTCAGAAATAACCCTTCCACTGACAACAAACGAGTATATACACGCTTGTAATGCTTGTATCGTGGAACGTACATAAAGGCAGTGAGGCAAGGGGCATATCAGAAGTGAAAGTAATGACATAAGATAATATGAAAGCCTCATAGCATAGATGAGACAGAAACAAATGCTGGCCACCATGGGGATTGAACCCACAACCTCTGCGTCGGCACCCATCGCTTTGCCATGAAAAGAAAGCATACCTACTTCGCTAACTACGCTCAACAAACCTCCAACAGAATTCCAAACTGAATGATAGGACTGGTAACTTCAACAAAACCAAATGGTAACTGGTAACTTCAACAAAACCGAATGATAGGACTGGTAACTTCAACAAAACTGAATGGTAGGACTGGTAACTTCAACAAAACTGAATGGTAGGACTGGTAACTTCAACAAAACCGAATGGTAGGACTGGTAACTTCAACAAAACTGAATGGTAGGACTGGTAACTTCAACAAAACCGAATGGTAGGACTGGTAACTTCAACAAAAACTGAATGTGTGTAGGACTGGTAACTTCAACAAAACTGAATGGTAGGGACTGGTAACTTCAACAAAACTGAATCGTAGGTCTTCAATAAACCGAATCGTAGGTCTGGTAACTTCAAAAAATTTAATAAAGCAAGCACATTGTTCCACCCGATACCAAATATGATTATTAGATCGGTCAGTATTTGATACTGAGGTTACACAGATAGGTGTAAACAACATTATTCCAACTTTTGAATTATAAAACCTGTTCAAAATGGCTATGCTTAGGTGACTCATAATACTACTCAAAGACGGGAAACAATGAATTTTTCAATAATTAAACGCCACGCCTGATAGAATATTTCTTCCTCAAATGAAAACAATCTTGAGATCATTTAAAGCATACATGCAAGATACGATTACTTTTTTATGACCTGACAACAGAGCCTCCTGGCGAACAAAAAATTATCAACTCAGAATTATATATTTAAATACATAACTTTGAAATTAAGTGGGATTAATTGTAGTTAAACTCAAAATCATGCGCTTTACAGTATTACTGAAGAACTGAGTTAGTCCCGTTATTGTCACTAGCCTACCCACTAATGCTACTAATTATTAGTCCACGGTCGATTAAGCATGAACAAAGACAAATTCAAACTTATCCGCTCCTAATTCCTAGTGTTTGCTTTTCAACAGGGTTGGGACAGATTAACGGCAATTTGTTCTAAGTTGATGTAAAGTAAAATTCCAGCCTATAGAACTGAGCTTATCCCAGTTTCTATAACGTGAAACAGAACAGGTAT
>JAXRKP010002121.1:57500-69393 GCA_037039925.1 Doris montereyensis | reverse complement strand
TCCTCCATAATAAAGACTATCTCAGAGTTTGGCTTTTTACCTTCTTCCACAGTAAAGGCTATCTCAGAGTTTTAATTTTAACTTCCTTTATGATAAAGGCTATCTCAGGGCTTTTTGATTTTACCTTCCTCCATAATAAAGACTATCTCAGTTTTGTAAAACAAGGTGTGGGGTATTTTTTATGTCATTCTTTAGGAAAAAATCTATTCGTCTCTCTCCATTAGGAGAAGTTGTTGTCTCTCCTTCTTTACCTATTACGCATCCTGACATTTCTATATTGTTGCCTACACTAGCGTTAAAATATCCTAAAACCATTAGTTCCTGTTTATGTTTAATATTTTCTGCAGATATTTTTTTCTTCTTTTAGTTACGTCTTCGTTTGGTCCATAAGCTTTTAATTATTTAATTTCTCGTCCTTTTTGGTTTAATATTAATATGTTTCGATCATACACTTTCTATTCCTTCTCCTTTTTTCTTTTTTTCTGTAATGGCCAAAATGTCTACTTTGAATTTTATCATTTCTTCAACTAATTGTAACTCTTTCTATTGCCCTAACATTCCTTGTTCTAAATAACACAGTCCTGTTCTTTTCAATGATCTTCGTTGAAAGGTCAAGCTCATGCGAATCTGGCAGCAGTTTAGATGGTGGGACTGGAACCTAAGCCTGGCCTTGTTAATTTCAGGATTAACTCGCTTAGTTATCCTTGCGAGGCCAGTTTATTTTTTATGTCAGTTAACTACCTTAGACCAAGACCAGCCTGCAAGGCAGCGGGTTGTTTAATTTATTTAGTCTTATAATAACATTATATTAGGTTATTAAATCTCATGATCAAATTATTTTGTTATTCAATCTTATGATCACATTTCTTTTGTTATTCAATGTTATGAACACATATAAATTTGTATCAAATCTTATGATCACATTAATTTTGCTATTAATTCTTATGGTCACATTCATTTTGTTATTCAATCTTATGAACACATTAATTTTTCTTATTCAATCTTATGAACACATTATTTTTTTCATTCAATCTTATAAAAACATTAATTTGTTATTCAATCTTATGATCACAGTAATTGTTTTCTTCAATATTATGACCCTACTATGTTTCTTAGTCAATATTATGACCCTACTATGTTTCTTAGTCAATTTTATGACCCTACTATGTTTCTTAAATAATTTTATGACCCTACTATGTTTCTAGTCAATTTTATGACCTATGTTTCTAGTCAATTTTATGACCCTACTATGTTTCTTAGTCAATATTATGACCCTACTATGTTTCTTAGTCAATATTATGACCCTACTATGTTTCTTAGTCAATTTTATGACAGTATTATTTTTTGCAATTCAATCTTATACTCACAGTATTTTTATTCGATATCTTATGACCATATTATTGTTTTTATTCAATCTTATGGATCACATTATTGGGGGTTTTTTCTTCCAATTTACTACTACATTATTTTTGTTATATAATCTTACTTTCACATCAGTGTTGTTATTCAATCTTGAGATAAAAATATTGTTGTTATTCAATCTTATGATCTCACATAACTCAGCTATTTTCACTGCTAAGACCTCATCGTTTTTCTTTATTCAATATTATGACTACAATATTTTCATTTATTCAATATTATGACTACAATATTTTTCTTTGATTCAATATTATGACTACAATAATTCAATATTATGACTACAATATTTTTCTTTTATTCAATATTATGACTACAATATTTTACTTTATTCAATATTATGACTACAATATTTTTCTTTTATTCAATGTTATGACTACAATATTTTTTTATTCAATGTTATGATTACATCGTTTTTCTTTATTCAATATTATGACTACAATATTTTTCTTTATTCAATATTATGAATACAATATTTTTCTTTATTCAATATTATGACTACAATATTTTTCCTTATTCAATATTATGACTACAATATTTTCCTTTATTCAATGTTATGACTACAATATTTTTCTATATTCAATGTTATGACCACATTATTTTGCTTTATTCAATGTTGTGACCACATTTTTTTGCTTTATTCAATGTTATGACCGAATCATTTCGCTTTATTCAATGCTATGACCACATCATTTTGCTTTATTCAATGTTATGACCGAATCATTTCGTTTTATTCCATGTTATGACCACATCGTTTTGCTTTATTCAATGTTATGGCCACATCATTTTGCTTTATTCACTTTTATAACCACATCATTTGGCTTTATTCAAAGTTATGACCACATTATTTTGCTTTATTCAATGCTATGATCAAGTCATGTTAATTTATTCAATGTTATGGCCACATTATTTTACTTTATTCAATGTTATGACCACATTATTTGTCTTTATTCAATGTTATGGTCACATTATTTTACTTTATTCAATGTCATGGCCACATTATTTTACTTTTTATTCAATGTTATGACCATCATTTGGTTTATTCAATGTTATGACCATATTATTTTGCTTAATTCAATGTTATGACCACATCATTTGGCTTTATTCAATGTTATGACCACATAATTTGCTTCATTCAATGTTGATGACCTAATTTTGCACATCATTTTACTTTTTGTTCAATGTTATGACTACATCATTTTGCTTTATTCAATGTTATGACCACATTATTTTACTTTATTCAATGTTGTAAACTTATTATTTTCTTTTTTCATTAAATGTTATGATCAGTTTGTCTTATTTTTGTTATTCAATGTTATGACAACATTGTTTCGTTTTATTCAATGTTTTTACCTACTTATTTTGCTTTATTCAATGTTATGATCACATTTTTTTCTTTTATTCAATGTTATGATCACATTTTTTTCTTTTAATCAATGTTATGACCACACTATTTTGCCTTATTCAATGTTATGACCACATTATTTTGCTTTATTCAATGTTATGACTACATTATTTTGCTTTATTCAATGTTATGACCACATTTTTTGCTTTATTCAATGTTATGACCACATTATTTTGCTTTATTCAATGTTATGACCACATTTTTTTGTTTTCTTCAATGTTATGACCACATTATTTTGCTTTATTCAATGTTATGACCACATTATTTTGCTTTATTCAATGTTAGACTGACAATGTTATGACCACATTATTTTGCTTTATTCAATGTTATGACCACATTATTTTGCTTTATTCAATGTTATGACCACATTATTTTGCTTTATTCAATGTTATGACCACATTATTTTGCTTTATTCAATGCTTTATTCAATGTTATGACCACATTATTTTGCTTTATTCAATGTTATGACTAATATTTTGCTGACCACATTATTTTGCTTTATTCAATGTTATGACCACATTTTTTATAATCTTAAGGTCACACTATTTTGTTTTTCATTCTTAAGACCGCAATATTTTGTTATTAGAAATTAAGACGACGTTATTTTGTTACTCAATCTTAAACCACACCTTTTTGTTATTTAACGGAAGGCCGCATTAATTGTGTTATTCAATATTTCTTTCTTCTTTCTTTATCAGCTCCCATTCTAACTTCTGGTGTATGGGTTTAGATGCCCAAAATGATCTTTCTCCAGGCTGTCCTGTCCTGACACTTTCTGTTTCCTTCCGTGAAAGTTAATTTCTTTTATGTTAATGCCTTTTTTATATCTTCTTCCCACTTTCTCCGAAGTCTTCCTTTTGGTCTTTTACCTTGAATTTTAGCACTGTATACTGATTTAGCTATTCTAATGTCATTCATTCTGTTAACATGCCCAAGCCATCTCAGTTGATTCATTTTTATCTTAGTTTTTATGCTATCTGCTTTGGTTTGATCTCTTATTGTTGTGTTTCTTGATTTTGTCTATTTTAGTTTTTCTCTACGACTCTTCTTAGATATTTCATTTCGGCTGCCTGCACTCTACTGTATTCCCTATAGTCTAAAGTACAGGTTTCACTGCAATAGAGGAGAGTAGGACAATAAACTGTGTTGTATACTGCCATTTTGGTTTTTGTTGACAATTCTTGTTTAACTATAAATGCCTTTCCTACATAGTTATATATTGAACTTGCCTTTTTGGATTCTCTGGCTGATTTCTTCTTAGTTTTCCTCTGAGTTGATCATTACTCCTAAGTAATTGTAGCTTTGAACTTGTTCTAAATTTTCCTGCCTAATTTAAGCTTTTGTATTTTAGCTTCCTTAGTTACTAGCATTGGTTTTGTTTTCTCACATTTACTTTCATCCCTCTTTTATTTAATTCATATTCATTATGTTGATATTTGACTGGAGGTCCCTTTCTGATTTTCCAAACAGAACTAAATCATCAGCAAATGAAAGCATTGATACATTTACTGATTTGAGCTTCCACATACCTACATTCATTTTCTTCATGTATAAGAATGCCTTTGCGACTGAATTCATAAATGTGATAAACAAAAGAGGACTTAGGATACAACCCTGTCTTACTCCTAAATCTACATCAAATTCCTCAGATACATTTCCACCTACTCTCACTTCACATGTTGGTTTATTGTAAAAACTTTAATGGCTTCTATTAAATTTTGCTCTACGTTGTGTTCTTTTAAGGAATGCCTTTTCTAAGTCCATAAAACACAGGTGCAAGTCAATGTTTCTCTCATGGAATTTTTTCTATTATTTGTCTAATTGTAATTATGTGATCTTGTACACTTCTTCCTGGTCTAAATCCACTCTGATGTTCTTCAATCTGATCCTCTACTCTTTTCCTTAGTCTTATTTCCAAAATACTGGCATACACTTTTGCTGGTACGCTAAGTAGTGATATCCCTCTATAGTTTAAACATTCCATAGTTGATCCTTTCTTGTGTATTAGTACTACCGTTCCCTTTTTCCAGTCGTCTGGCACCTGTTTGGACTTCCATGCTTGTTGACATATTGCATGTAGTAGTTTGTCTGCCTCTCTCCCTTGGTTTTAATCATTTCTGGATCAGCTTGATCTGCTCCTGTGGCTTTTCCTAATTTCACTTTTCTTATAGCTGTTTGAATTTCTTCCATTGAGATATCTATATCTGAGCTGTCTCATCTCCATTATTTGTTACTCTTAATAATTGATATGTACTCCTTGTTTCATATGTTCTGGAGGGATTATATAATTGTTGAAAATACTTTCTCCACGTTTTCATGATTTCGCTGTCTCCTTTCACTATTTCTCCTTTGGCATTCTTAATTTGTCGTATTGGGCATGTTTTCGTCTTTCTCGTGCTCTTTATTGCTCCCCAGAACAGTTTTTGATACCAGGAGGAAGTGTACAAGTGCAAATACTTACAATTAGACAAATACTAGAAAAATTCTTTGAGAAAAACATTGACTTGCACCTGTGTTTTATTGACTTAGAAAAGGAATTTGACACCGTTAGGAGGACGAACTATAGCATTCCTTAAAAGAACACAATGTAGAGCAAAATTTAATAGAAGCTATTAAAAGATTTTAACATAAACCAACATAATGAATTAAATAAAAGAGGAATGAGAGTAAATGCAAAGAAAACAAAAACAATGCTAGTAACTAGGGAAGCTAAAACACAAAATCTTAAATTAGGCAGGGAGAGTTTAGAACAAGTTCAAAGCTAAAGTTACTTCGGAGTAATGATTAACTCAGAGGGAAAACTAAGAGAAGAAATCAGCCAGAGAATCCAAAACGCAAGTGCAATATATAACCATCTAGAAAAGGCATTTGTAGGTAAACAAGAATTGTCAACAAAAACCAAAATGGCAGTATACAACACAGTTTATTGTCCTAATCTCATTTATGGCAGTGAAACCTGGACCTTAGACAATAGGAATACAGTAGAGTGCAGGCAGCCGAAATGAAATATCTAAGAAGAGTTGTAGAGAAAAAACTAAAATAGACAAAATCAGAAACACAACAATAAGAGATCAAAACCAAAGCAGATAGCATAAAAACTAAGATAGAAATGAATCAACTGAGATGGCTTGGGCATGTTAACAAAATTAATGATATTAGAATAGCTAAATCAGTAAACAGTGCTAAAACTCAAGGTAAAAGACCAAAGGAAGACCTCGAAAAAAGTGAGAAGAATACATACAAGAGGCATTAACGCAAAGAAATTAAACTTTCACGGAAGGAAACAGAAAATCTCAGAACAGGGCAGCCTGAGAAAGATCATTTCGGAGCATCTTAAACCCATACACCGGAAGGTAGAAAGGGAGCTGATCAAGAAAGAAAGATGACCACATTGTCTTTGTTATTCAAGTTGATGACTACATTGTCTGTGTTATTCGATGTTATGACTACCTTGTCTGTGTTATTCAATGTTATGACTACCTTGTCTGTGTTATTCAATGTTATGACTACCTTGTCTGTGTTATTCAATGTTATGACTACCTTGTCTGTGTTATTCAATGTTATGACTACCTTGTCTGTGTTATTCAATGTTATGACTACCTTGTCTGTGTTATTCAATGTTATGACTACATTGTCTGTGTTATTCAATGTTATGACTACCTTGTCTGTGTTATTCAATGTTATGACTACCTTGTCTGTGTTATTCAATGTTAAGACTACCTTGTCTGTGTTATTCAATGTTATGACTACCTTGTCTGTGTTATTCAATGTTATGACCAAATTGTCATTTTTTAAAATTCAATGTTATGACCACATTGTCTTTGTTCTTAAATGTTATGACTACCTTGTCTGTGTTATTCAACGTTATGACCACATTGTCATTTTTTAATTCAATGTTATGACCACATTGTCTTTGTTCTTAAATGTTATAACCATATTGTCTTTGTTATTCAATGTTATGACTACATTGTCTTTGTTATTCAATGTTATGACTACATTGTCTTTGTTATTCAATGTTATGACCACATTGTCTTTGTTATTCAATGTTATGACTACATTGTCTTTGTTATTCAATGTTATGACCACATTGTCTTTGTTATTCAATGTTATGACTACATTGTCTTTGTTGTTTAATGTTATGACCAAATTGTCTTTGTTAATTAATATTATGACCCCATTGTCTTTGTTATTTAATGTTATGACCACATTGTCTTTGTTGTTCAATGATATGATTACATTGTCTTTTTTTTAATGTTATGACCACATTGTCTTGGTTTTCCACGTTGTGACCACATTATCTTTTTTGTTGAATGTTATGTTATATTATCTTTGTCATTGCGTGTTATGATCAAATTATCTATATTATTGAGTGGTTTGACCACATTGTCTTTTTTATTCACATAGTCCATTATATTATTCAATGTTATGACCACAATTTCTATTATATTATTCAATGTTATGACCATATTATCTAATATATTATTCAATGTTATGACCATATAGTCTATTATATTATTCAATGTTATGACCACAATTTCTATTATATTATTCAATGTTATGACCACAATTTCTATTATATCATTCAATGTTATGACCACAATTTCTATTATATTATTCAATGTTATGACCATATTGTTTATTATATTATTCAATATCATGACCAAAACTTCTATTATATTATTCAATGTTATGACCACAATTTCTATTATATTATTCAATGTTATGACCACAACTTCTATTATATTATTCAATGTTATGACCATATTGTTTATTATATCATTCAATGTTATGACCACAACTTCTATTATATTATTCAATGTTATGACCACAATTTCTATTATATTATTCAATGTTGTGACCAAAATTTCTATTATATCATTCAATGTTATGACCACAATTTCTATTATATTATTCAATGTTATGACCACAATTTCTATTATAGTATTCAATGTTATGATCATATAGTTTATTATATCATTCAATGTTATGACCACAATTTCTATTATGTCATTCAATGTTATGACCACAATTTCTATTATATTATTCAATGTTATGATAACCATTTCTATTATATCATTCAATGTTATGACCACAATTTCTATTATATTATTCAACGTTATGACCACAATTTCTATTATATTATTCAATGTTATGACCACAACTTCTATTATATTATTCAATGTTATGACCACAATTTCTATTATATTATTCAATGTTATGACCACAATTTCTATTATATTATTCAATGTTATGACCATAACTTCAATATTATTATATTATTCAATGTTATGACCACAATTTCTATTATA
Organism: Doris montereyensis; assembly: GCA_037039925.1. NCBI lineage: Eukaryota > Metazoa > Mollusca > Gastropoda > Nudibranchia > Dorididae > Doris > Doris montereyensis. Next base: position 61,263 of record JAXRKP010002121.1, on the reverse strand, counting down.
TTATTCAATGTTATGACCACAATTTCTATTATATTATTCAATGTTATGACCATAATTTTATTATATTATTCAATGTTATGACCAAAACTTCTATTATATTATTCAATGTTATGACCACAACTTCTATTATATTATTTAATGTTATGACCACAACTTCTATTATATTATTCAATGTTATGACCATATTGTTTATTATATCAATTTTTCTCTATTATATTATTTAATGTTATGACCACAATTTCTATTATATTATTCAATGTTATGACCAAAATTTCTATTATATCATTTAATGTTATGACCACAATTTCTATTATATTATTCAATGTTATGACCACAATTTCTATTATATTATTCAATGTTATGATCATATAGTTTATTATTATATTCAATTTTCTATTATGTCATTCAATGTTATGACCACAATTTCTATTATATTATTCAATGTTATGACCACCATTTTATTATATCATTCAATGTTATGACCACATAGTTTATTATATTATTCAACGTTATGACCACAATTTCTATTATATTATTCAATGTTATGACCACAACTTCTATTATATTATTCAATGTTATGACCATATTTCTATTATATTATTCAATGTTATGACCACAATTTCTATTATATTATTCAATGTTATGACCACAACTTCTATTATATTATTCAATGTTATGACCACAATTTCTATTATATTATTCAATGTTATGACCACAATTTCTATTATATTATTCAATGTTATGACCACAATTTCTATTATATTATTCAATGTTACGACCACAACTTCTATTATATTATTCAATGTTATGACCACAATTTCTATTATATTATTTAATGTTATGACCACAATTTCTATTATATTATTCAATGTTATGACCACAATTTCTATTATATTATTTAATGTTATGACCACAATTTCTATTTTATTATTCAATGTTATGACCACAATTTCTATTATATTATTTAATGGCAATGTTATATTATTCAATGATGACCACAATTTCTATTATATTATTCAATGTTATGACCACAATTTCTATTATATCATTCAATGTTATGACCACATTAACTTTATTATTCAATGTTATGACCACAATTTCTATTATATTATTCAATGTTATTACCACATTAATTATATTATTCAATGTTATGACCACAATTATTATATTATTCAATGTTATGACCACAGTTTCTATTATATTATTCAATGTTATGACCACATTGTCTATTATATTATTCAATTTATGACCACAATTTTCCTTGGTTTTGAATGTTATGACCACATTAATTATTATTCAATGTTATGACCACTTTATCTTTTTATTCAATGTTATAACCACATTATCTTTTTTTATTCAATGTTATAACCACAATTTCTATTTGTTATTCAATGTTATGACTACATTATCTATTATATTATTCAATGTTATGTCACATTATCTTTATATTATTCAATGTTATGTCCACATTGTCTTTTTTATTCAATGTTATGACACAATTTCTATTATATTATTCAATGGGGCGTCCTACTGAATTTTCACTTTTTATTCAATGTAATGCATTTTTTTAATTATTTATACAATGTTATGACCACATTGTCTAAGTTATTATTAAATGTTAAATGACCACATTAAATTTGTTATTCAATTTATGACCACATTAACTTTGTTATTCAATTTTATGACCAAATTAAAATCTTGTTATTCAATGTTATGACCACATTATCTTTGTTATTGCTTTAAACCGGATTATCCTTTTTATCATTTGACCACATTTATCTCAGCTGTTTTTGAATGGTTAAAAAATCAATATTAACCTTATTATTGATAAATTTTGTAACATTTTATTTTTTATTGAGTCACATAACCACAAAATCTTTTTTTCCCATTCAAATACTTATAACCACATTATCTTTGTTATTTAATGTTATGACCACATTATCTTTTATATTCAATGTTATGTCACATTATCTTTGTACATTGCATGTTATGTCCACATTGTCTTTTATTCAATGTTAAAAATGGGTGACATTATCTTTGTTATTAAATGTTATGACCATATTATCTTTTTTATTCAATGTTATGACGACATTATCTTTGTTATTTAATGTTATGACCACATTATCTTTTATATTCAATGTTATGTCACATTATCTTTATTATTGAGCGTTATGACCATATTTTCTTTTTTATTGAATGTTATGACCACATTATCTTTTTCATTCAATGTTATGACCACATTGTTTATATTATTGAGTGTTATAACCACATAACGTTGTTATTCAGTGTTATGACCACTTTCTCTTTTTATTCAATGTTATGAACACATTGTCTTTGTTGTTCAATGTTATGACCACATTGTCTTTGTTATTCCATGTTATGACTACATTGTGTTTGTTGTTCAATGTTATAACCACATTGTCTTTGTTATTTAATGTTATGACTACATTGTGTTTGTTATTAAATGTTATAACCACATTGTGTTTGTTATTTAATGTTCTGACTACATTGTCTTTGTTGTTCAATATTATGACTACATTGTCTTTGTTTTTCAATGTTATGACCACATTGTCTTTGTTGTTCAATGTTATGACTACATTGTGTTTGTTATTCAATGTTATGACTACATTGTGTTTGTTGTTCCATGTTATGACTACATTGTGTTTGTTATTCAATGTTATGTCTACATTGTGTTTGTTATTCAATGTTATGACTACATTGTGTTTGTTAATTAATATTATGACCACATTGTCTTTGTTAATTAATATTATAACCACATTGTCTTTGTTATTCAATGTTATAATCCCATTGTCTTTGTTGTTCAATGTTATAATCGCATTGTCTTTGTTATTCAATGTTCAATGTTATAACCCCATTGTGTTTGTTGTTCAATGTTATAACCCCATTGTCTTTGTTGTTCAATGTTATGACCACATTGTGTTTGTTATTCAATGTTATAACCCCATTGTGTTTGTTGTTCAATGTTATGACCCCATTGTCTTTGTTGTTCAATGTTATAACCGCCTTTTACACTACTCTATTCAACAGAGACTGCATCGTTGTTGTTATCAAGGGGAGACAATTTGACCATTGGCTTTAAACATACCACGTCGTTTTTCAACAGAAATTGCATCGTACTCTGTGAATGGGAGACAATTTGACTATTTGTTTTACACATACCACCTAATTTATTCAACAGAGAATTCATCGTGTTCTATAAAGGGGAGACGATTTGACAATTTCTTTTATTTACACTACATACTTTATTCAACAGAGCCTGCACCGGGTTCTGTCAAGGGGAGACCATTTGACAATATATTTTATTTACACTACATATTATTTTATTCAACAGAGACTGCATCGTGTTCAATCAAGGGGGAGACAATTTGACCATTTCAAGACATTCGACGGACTACGATATCGCATGGACGGTGCGTGCATGTACGAATTCGCCAGTGATTGCAAGACCAACAGATTCAAGGTCCGTATTAGATATGCGATGATCAAAGATCACCAAGTCATCGATGTGGTTGTGATAACCATAGGAACAACGAAAGTCAAACTATACAGAGACATGAAAATCAGAGTAAATCAAACCCAGTTGTCCTCATCCAGTGCCGCCAAATCTCAAGCGTTCGACATCTTGGTCAGATCACCGGTTGTACTAATCAGAGACAAAAATACAGGCATCAAGGTCTCATGGAATGTCAATAAACAGCTTACCATTAAAGTCAATAGCACGTACGTGGACAGTGCCAGTCTG
>JAXRKP010002121.1:5000-52500 GCA_037039925.1 Doris montereyensis | reverse complement strand
AAAACAAATGTAATGCTTAAGCTCGTTTTATAATCGATTCCCAAATTTTAGAATCGATTCCGAAGATGCCAAAAAGCCAGATATTCGGTATTCGGTATTCGATATGCGTTTGAGTTCAAAAAAGTGATCGGCATCAGGTTTTAGTGTAAGCAATGACATTTTTCTTATGGGATTAAAACAGTAAGCAATGACATTTTTCTTATGAGATTAAAACAGTAAGCAATGACATTTTTCTTATGAGATTAAAACAGTAAGCAATGACATTTTTCTTATGAGATTAAAACAGTGACATTTTTCTTATGGGATTAAAACAGTAAGCAATGACATTCTTCTTATGGGATTAAAACAGTAAGCAATGTCATTTTTCTTATGAGATTAAAACAGTAAGCAATGACATTTTTCTTATGGGATTAAAACAGTAAGCAATGACATTTTCTTATGGGATTAAAGCAGTAAGCAATGACATTTTTCTTATGAGATTAAAATAGTAAGCAATGACATTTTTCTTATGGGATTAAAACAGTAAGCAATGACAATTTTCTTATGGGATTAAAACAGTAAGCAATGACATTTTTCTTATGGGATTAAAACAGTAAGCAATGACATTTTTCTTATGCGATTAAAACAAAAATTGTTTGTTAATTTGTTTCTTTTGATTTTCTTTGTCTTCTGTTTTTTGTGGGTTTTTTTGTGGGTTTCTCTTGTCATTAATTTTTGTTTAAAAGTAAGCCAGCTTCCAAAGTCACCCTTTCTTCATCCGACAGGTGATGTGTTGAAGACACGTATTGCCTGCCAGGGCGACACCGCCTGCCAACGGAAGGTGACATCAAGACACGTGGCTTCTTGCACACAGCTGCTCGGTGCCACGGTAGGTGAGATGATGAATCATCTCCCTGGTCCAAAGACGGAGGGAAGGACGTCAGAAACAGTAATGACCATGATGCGTTATCACGTCGCTCAGATGACAGACGACATTAGTTGATGTTCTCATCAGACAAATCAGTCACAAACGTTGAATATTATCAAATTAACCTGTTTAAGCTCCATAAAGATAGAGATAATCTTTATATTATCTAAAAACATTTTTTTCTATTATTAAAACGTTGGAATTTCAGTTGAATACAGGCACTAGAAACAATAAAATTGGTTTTATCAACACCTTCTTGGGTCAGTTGAATACAGACACCTTCTGAGTGGCATCGATGGTCTAAGAGTCTGTTCGAATCCCGTTCAGGCTAGCTCTGACGTTGTGTTGAAAACATATTTAACACTGTTGCCCAAGCTATGTGTGCAAATGGGTTCTTAATCACTCAAACGTTACCCGTCGTGGACGATGTGCAAATGGGTTCTAGCTATAGAAACGAAATAAAGCTGCCTCGACGGCCGTGCTTCCACAAACGTACTTGCACTGTAATTACCGTCCTATATGTCCCAAATGACGATGTAATTACTATTATCGGTTCCCTCGTGACGCTATTATCAAATGTACATTCGAATAAGCTCCGCACTCTACGGCATTCTAATTATGTAAGTGCCTCCAACGTGCTTGCATCTTGCACTGTAATTACTATTATCACTACATGTACATTCTAATTATGTTTAAGGGCTTTGCATCTTGCACTGTAATTACTATTATCACTACGTGTACATTCTAATTATGTCTAAGGGCTTTGCATCTTGCACTGTAATTACTATTATCGCTACGTGTACATTCTAATTATGTCTAAGGGCTTTGCATCTTGCACTGTAATTACTATTATCACTACGTCTACATTCTAATTATGTCTAAGGGCTTTGCATCTTGCACTGTAATTACTATTATCGCTACGTGTATATTCTAATTATGTCTAAGGGCTTTGCATCTTGCACTGTAATTACTATTATCACTACCTGTACATTCTAATTATATTGAAAACCTTTGATGAATACTAATTCTGTTTTACAAATTTGGACTTGATAGTTGAATTTGAAGCATAATAAATACCATTATTTATTAGTTCCCCTTCTAGCTTTTGATGCATGGGTTCAGATGGGTTTGATCTCTTATTGTTGTGTTTCTGATTTTGTCTCTTTTAGTTTTGCCTACTACTCTTCTTAGATATTTCCTGCCTGCACTCTACTGTATTCTCTACTGTCTAAGGTCCATGTTTCGCTGCTATAGAGGAGAGTAGGACAATAAACTGTCTTGTATACTTCCATTTTGGTTTTTGTTGATAATTTTTGTTTACCTTCAAATGCCTTTCCTAGATGGTGATATGTTGCACTGGCCTTTTGGATTCTCTGGCTGATTTCTTCTCTTAATTTTCCCTCTGAGTTAATCATTGCTGCTAGATAATTGTAGCTTTGAACTTGGTCTTAATTCGTCCTGCCCAATTTAAGATTTTATATTTTAGCTTCCCTAGTTACTAGCATTGCTTTGGTTTTCTTTGCATTTATTTCATTCCTTTCTTATTTAATTCATTGCTAATAATGTTGATATTTGACTGAAGGTCATTTTCTGATTTTCCAAACAGAACTAAACCATCGGCAAATGAAAACATTGATACATTTACTGGTTTGAGTTTCCACATACTTATATTCATTTTCTTAATTTTTGAGGATGCCTTTGCGACTGAATCCATGAATGTGATAAACAAAAGAGGACCTTGGATACATCCTGTCTTACTTCTATATATACATCAAGTTCTGCATATACGTTTCACTGCACATGTTGGTTTATTGTAAAAACTTGTAATGTCTTCTATTAAACTTTGATCTACATTGTGTTCTTTGAAGGAATCCTAGTTTATCCCTCCTCACAGTATTAAATGCCTTTTCAAAATCTATAAAACACAGGTGCAAGTCAATGTTCCTCTCAATGATTTTTTCTATTATTTGTCTAATTGTAAATATGTGGTCTTGTACACTTCTTCCTGGACTAAATCCACTCTGATGTTCTTTAATCTGATGCTCTATTCTTTTCCTTAGTCTCATTTCCAGTATCCTGGCATACACCTTTCCTGTACGCTAAGTAGTGATATCCTTTTCTATTGTTTGAGCATTTAGTTGATCCTTTTCTTATGTATTAAGTTACTACCATTCCCTTTTCCAAACATTCTGCACCTGTTTGGACTTCCATGCTTAAGGCATACTGCATATAGTAGTTTGTCTGCCTTTCTCCCTATTTTTAAATCATTTCTTGGATAAATGGATCTGCTCCTGTGGCTTTTCTAATTTCACTTTTCTTATAGCTGTTTGGATGTCTTCCATTGATATATCTACATCTTTAGTTGTCTCCTCTGGATTCCTTGTTACTCTTACTAATTGATCTTTTTTGCTCCATGTTTTTCATATGTTCTGGAGGATTAAAATTTTGAAAATATTTTCTCCCGCTTCCATGATTTGGTTGTCTTCTTTCATTATTTCTCCTTTGGCATTCTTAAATTTGTCGTATTGGGCACGCTTTGGTTTTTCATGCTCTTCATTGCCCCCAAAACAACTTTTGATTTCCTTGATAGCTTTCTTTTGAAGTCTTTGTCCAAACTCTTCCATTCTCCCTGTTTTGCTTTCCTTATTTCCTCTTTGGTGATAATTCTTTTATTCAGGTAATATATCCTATTCTCTGTCTATTTGTTTGCAAGTATTTCTTCCAGGTATCCTTCTTTCTTTGATCTTAGTCTTGACATTCTCATTCCACCATGCTGTTCTTTTCCTATCTTCTTTAATATTTTTCCTACACAGACCTCTTCAGTACAACTGAGGAGTGTTTCTTTATACAATTGCCACTTTTCTTCTATTGTGCTTTCCTTCAGATCCATCTGTCTTTCACTGAAAATCTTTTATCCTAGATTGGTATATCTCTTTAACTATTGGTTTATTTTGTTCCTCTATTTTGAGTTTAGTAGCTTTCGTCTCTTTTCCTTTTCTGTTTGTTTTCTTCGGTCAGTAATCTCATTTTGGCAATCACTAAGTGATGATCATTAAATATTTCTCCTCCTCTGTTTACTCTTGTATCCAATGTACTGTAAAAAGGTGTTGGCTATTTTCATGTTATTCTTTAGGCAAAAATCTATTAGTGTATCTCCATTTGGAGAAGTTGTTGTCTCTCCTTCTTTACCTATTACTCCTCCTGGTGTTTCTATATTGTTGTCTACTCTAGCGTTTAATCTCATAAAACCATTAGTTCCTGTTTGTGTTTAAGATTCTCTGCAGCTATGTGTAAATCGTTTTCGAAGGCATATTTTTCTTCTCTAGTGACGTCTTCGTTTGGTCCATAAGCTATTGATGATTTAATTTCTCTTCCCTTTGGTTTAATATTTACCTCTATTAGCCATGGCCTTATACCAGTAGCTTTTCATGCCTTTTATACACTAGAGGGCAACTCCTGCTCTAGCTCTATCTTTGACTTCTACTCCTGACACGATTAAAGTATGATTCGGTACTACATTTTCCATTCCTTGTCCTTTTTTCTTTTCTCTGTAATGGCCAAAATGTCTACTTTGATTTTTTCCATTTCTGCAACTAATTGTAACTCTTTTCCATTTATTGCCTAACGTTCCATTGTTCCAAAAAGGTCAAGCTGGGTATAGGATATTTATCTCCATGCACCAGTTGGTTTGGACAAGCAAGAGATTAGCCACTGTACCCTTTGGTAGATGGTGAAGATGCCACCTTGATGGCCCCTACCAGGCCTTGTTATTTGCTGTCGGGTTAACTCCCTTTAGACTTTGGTCAGCCAAGACCGACCTGCAAGGCAGCAGGAGACTCGTGGAGAGGGGAGATCATCTAACCGCCGTACAGGTGCTTACTTGTCTCACTGCGAGGAATACCATAAATATCTTGCCATAATATGTTGCTAGAATGAAAATCTATGGTATTGTATTATCACGTGTGTTCTGTAAGGTGTCAGTATAGCGATCACTGGTTTTCTGTATCATTGGAAAATAAGAGACAACTAAAACCCCCCTTCACCTTCCTCCTAACACCCTTCACCTTCCTCCTTAATCTTCCAAGATCCTTCTTACTTTCAAACATCAATATCATCACTTCTTTATCTTATCAACACCAGTCTTCTTCACTTCTTCCAACCTGTTTTTATCATTCTACATCTTAAACACTATCTTTTTCACATTCTATATCTTCACAAATGTTTTTATACATCTGGTTTGTTTTTATACTTCTATATCTTATCAACACTTTATACAGTCTTTTTACACATTCTACATCTTATCTTACCAACACAAATGTTTTTATACATTCTATATCTTAAATAACACAAATCTTTTTATACATTCTACATCTTACACATTCTTCTATATCTTACCAACACAAATGTTTTTATACATTCTATCTTACCAACACAAATGTTTTTACACATTCTATATCTTATCAACACAAATGTTTTTACACATTCTATATCTTACCAACAAAATGTTTTTACACATTCTACATCTTACCAACACAAATGTTTTTACATTCAATCACCAAACAAATGTTTTTTACACATTCTATATCTTACCAACACAAATGTTTTACACATTCTATACATTCTACATTCTATATCAACCAACACAAATGTTTTTATACATTCTATATCTTACCAACACAAATGTTTTTATACATTCTATATCTTACATTATCAACACAAACCAGTCTTTTACACATTCTATATCTTACCAACACAAATGTTTTTACAAACCAGTCTCTTCTATATCTTACCAACACCAGTCTTTTTTACTTCTATATCTTACAAACACTAGTTTTTTACTTTCTATATCTTACCAACACCAGTCTTTTATTTCCATATCTTACCAACACTAGTCTTTTTTACACATTCTACATCTTACCAAATGTTTTTACACATTCTATATCTTACCAACACTAGTCTTTTACTTACAAATGTTTTTTACACATTCTATATCTTACCAACACAAACTTCTTTTTACCAACACCAGTTCTATATCTTACCAACACAAATGTTTTTACCAACACTAGTCTTTTTACTTCTATCTTACCAACACCAGTCTTTTTACTTCTATATCTTACCAACACCAGTCTTTTTAATATCTTACCAACACCAGTCTTTTTACACATTCTATATCTTACCAACACTAGTCTTTTTACACATTCTATATCTTACCAACACCAGTCTTTTTCTACTTCTATATCTTACCAACACTAGTCTTTTACTTACACATTTTCTATATCTTACCAACACCAGTCTTTTTACACAACACCAGTTCATATCTTACCAACACCAGTCTTTTTACTTCTATATCTTACCAACACCAGTCTTTTTACTATATCTTACCAACACTAGTCTTTTCTACTTCTATATCTTACCAAACCAGTCTTTTTACTTCTATATCTTACCAACACAAGTCTTTTTACTTCTATATCTTGCAACACCAGTCTTTTTACTTACTTCTATATCTTACCAACACCAGTCTTTTTACACATTCTATCTTACCAACACCAGTCTTTACACCTTACATTCAGTCTATCTTATCTTTTACAACACCAGTCTTTTTACACATTCTATATCTTACCAACACTAGTCTTTACACCTTCTATATCTTACCAACACATTCACATATATCTTAATTAACACCAGTCTTTACATTCTTCTATATCTTACCAACACCAGTCTTTTTACACACATTCTATATCTCTTACCAACACCAAATCTTTTTACACATTCTATATCTTACCAACACAAATGTTTTACACATTTTACATCCCAACAACACCAGTCTTTTTACACATTCTATATCTTACCAACACCAGTCTTTTTACATTCTATATCTTACAACACTAGTCTTTTTACACACATTCTACATCTTACCAACACCAGTCTTTTACTTCTTTTAAATTCTATATCTTACCAACACCAGTCTTTTTACTTCTATATCTTACCAGCACAAATGTTTTTACTTCTATATCTTACCAACACCAGTCTTTTTACTTCTATATCTTACCAACACTAGTCTTTTACACATTCTACATCTTACCAACACCAGTCTTTACACAAACATTCTTTACAATATCTATACTAACAACCAGTCTTTTTACACATTCTATATCTTACCAACACTAGTCTTTTTACACATTCTATATCTTACCAACACCAGTCTTTTTACATTCTATATCTTACCAACACTAGTCTTTTACACATCTTTTACTTCTATATCTTACCAACACCAGTCTTTTCTACTTCTATATCTTACCAACACTAGTCTTTTTTAATTCTATATCTTTTACCAACACCAGTCTTTTTACTTCTATATCTTACCAACACAAATGTTTTTTACACATTCTATATCTTACCAACACCAGTTTTTACTTCTATATCTTACCAACACAAATGTTTTTACACATTCTATATCTTACTTTACCAGCACTAGTCTTTTTACACATTCTATATCTTACCAACACTAGTCTTTTTACACATTCTATATCTTACCAACACACAGTCTTTTTACACATTCTATATCTTACCAACACTAGTCTTTTTACACATTCTATATCTTACCAACACCAGTCTTTTTACACATTCTATATCTTACCAACACAAGTCTTTTTACACATTCTATATCTTACCAACACTCAGTCTTTTTACACATTCTATATCTTACCAACACCAGTTTTTTTTACTTCTATATCTTACCAACACCAGTCTTTTTACACATTCTATATCTTACCAACACCAGTCTTTTTACTTCTATATCTTACCAACACTAGTCTTTTTACATTCTATATCGTACCAACACTAGTCTTTTTACTTCTATATCTTACCAACACTAGTCTTTTTACTTCTATATCTTACCAACACTAGTCTTTTTACACATTCTATATCTTACCAACACTAGTCTTTTTAACACTCTATATCCAGTCTTTTTACTTCTATATCTTACCAACACTAGTCTTTTTACTTCTATATCTTACCAACACCAGTCTTTTTACTTCTTTATCTTACCAACACCAATCTTTTTACCAACACTTACCAACACTAGTCTTTTTATTCTATATCTTACCAACACCAGTCTTTTTACTTCTTTATCTTACAACCCACTTTTTACACTTATCTTACCAACATCAGCCTTTTTACATTCTATATTTACCAACACCAGTCTTTACACTTCTATATCTTAACAACATCTTTTACCATTCTTTATTTCACCAGTCTTTTTACACATCTTCTCAACATCTGCCTATTTCTTATCTTCATCATTCTATTCTCAACACCTGCCTTCTTCTATATCTTCTCTTTTTACTTCTTATCTTACCAACACCAGTCTTTTTACTTCTATATCTTACCACCAGTTCATCTATATCTTACACCAACATCTGCCTTCTTATTCTCTTACCAACCAGTCTTTCTCAACATCAGTCTTTTTACACATTCTATCTTTACCAACACTAGTCTTTTTACTTCTATATCTTACCAACATAGTCTTTTCACATTCTATATCTTACCAACATCTAGTTTTTACTTCTATATCTCCAACACTAGTCTTTTACTTCTACTTCTATATCTTTTACCAACACCAGTCTTTTTACTTCTATCTTACCAACACCAGTCTTTTTACTTCTATATCTTACCTTTGACTTCTATATCTCAACATCTGTCTTTTTACTTCTTTATTTCATTCATCTTCTCAACATCTGCCAACACTAGTCTTATTTCTTCTTCTTCTCAACATCTGCCTTCTTATTTCATCATCTTCTCAACATCTGCCTTCTTATTTCTTCCTCTTCTATCTTACAACATCTGCCTTCTTATTTCTTCCTTTCTCAACATCTGCCTTCTTATTTCTTCCTCTTCTCAACATCTGCCTTCTTATTTCTTCCTATCTTCTCAACATCTGCCTTTCTTATTTCTTCATCGTTTCAACATCACCTTCTTATTTCTTCATTTCTCAACATTCGCCTTCTTATTCCTTTATCTTCTCAACATCTGCCTTCTTATTTCACTCTTCTTCTCAACATCTGCCTTCTTATCTTACTTCATCTTCTCAACATCTGCACTTCTTTTTACTTCTTGAACACCAGTCTTCTCAACTCTATCTGCCTTCTTATTTCATCATCTTCTCAACATCTTTTTACCTTCTTATTTCTTCATCTTCTCAACATCCACTTCTTATTTTTCCATCTTCTCCAACATCTGCCTTCTTACCAACACCAGTCTTTTTACTTATCTTACTCAACATCTGCCTTCTTATTTTACCAACACTAGTCTTCTTCTCAACATCTGCTTCTTATTTCTTTTTACTTTCATCTTACCAACATCTGCCTTTTTCATCTTCCTCTTCTCAACCAACACCAGTCTGCTTCTTCTCCATTCCTTTACTGACTTCAACCCACCTCAACATCTGCCTTCTTATTTCTTCTTCTTTTTTTCCTCAACATCTGCCTTCTTCTCATCTCAACATCCGCCTTCTTATTTCCTTTGATCTTCCTTTCATTTTTATTTCATCATTTTCTCAACATCCTTCTTATTCCTTCATTTTCTCAACATCCGCTTCTTATTTCTTCATTTTTCCATCTTTCACATCTTCTCAATATCTGGTTCCTTTTCACATTTCTCAACATCTGCCTCAACCTTCATATCTTTTCCCTCTCAACATCTGCTTTTAATCATCTTCTCATTGCCTTCTTATCTTCCTCTGGATCCTTCTCATTTTCCTCTTCTCAACATCTGCCTTCAATTTTCATCTTCTCAACATCTGCCTTCTTTCTCCTTGAATCTGCCTCCATTTAATTCTTCTATGAATTCCTTTATTGAATCCGTTGAATCCGTGGAATCCATTGAATCCATCTTCTCAACCTGTTGAATCTGTTGAATCCATTGAATCCGTTGAATCCATTGAATCTAACATCCGCCTGAATCCGTTGAATCCGTGGAATCCATTTTTTCCTCTTCAATCCATTCTTCAATCTGTTGAATCCATTGAATCCGTTATTGAATCCATTGAATCTATTGAATCTGTTGAATCCATTGAATCCGTTGAATCCATTGAATCTGTTGAATCCATTGAATCTATTCATGGAATCTATTGAATCCATTGAATCCCATTGAATCCATTGAATCCTTTGAATCCGTTGAATCCATTTGAATCTATTGAATCTAATTGAATCGTTGAATCCATCGAATCCTTTGAATCCATTGAATCCATTGAATCTAATTGAATCCATTGAACCCATTAAATCTATTGGAATCCATTGAATCCATTGAATCCATTGAATCTGTTGAATTGAATCCATTGAATCCATTGAATCTGTGATTGAATCCATTGAATCCATTGAATCCATTGAATCCAATTGTGAATCTATTGAATCCATTGAATCCATTGAATCCATTGAATCCATTGAATCCATTGAATCCATTGAATCCATTGAATCTATTGAATCCATTGAATCTATTGAATCCATTGAATCCATTGAATCTATTGAATCTATTGAATCCATTGAATCTATTAAATCTATTGAATCTATTGAATCATTCAATCCATTGAATCTATTGAATCTATTGAATCCATTGAATCCATTGAATCCATTGAATCCATTGAATCAATTGAATCTATGAATCATTGAATCCATTGAATCTATTGAATCCATTGAATCCATTGAATATATTGAATCCATTGGAATCCATTGAATCTATTGAATCCATTGAATCTATTGAATCCATTGAATCAATTGAATCCATTGAATCAATTGAATCTATTGAATCTATTGAATCCATTGAATCCATTGAATGTATTGAATCCATTGAATCCATTGAATCCATTGAACCCATTGAATCAATTGAATCCATTGAATCCATTGAATCAATTGAATCCATTGAATCTATTGAATCCATTGAATCCATTGAATCCATTGAATATATTGAATCCTTTGAATCTATTAAATCTATTGAATCAATTGAATCCACTGAATCCATTGAATCAATTGAATCTATTGAATCTATTGAATCAATTGAATCCACTGAATCCATTGAATCCATTGAATCCATTGAATCAATTGAATCAATTGAATATATTGAATATATTGAATCTATTGAATCCATTGAATCTATTGAATCTATTGAATCCATTGAATCCATTGAATTCATTGAATCCATTGAATCTTCCTAAACCCAAGAGAGAGAGAGAGCAGACAAATTATTACATGCGATATGTCAACAAGCACGCAAGTCTAAAACAGGTGACAGACGACTGGAAAAACGGAACTGTAGTACCAATACACAAGAAAGGGTCAACTATGGAATGCTCAAACTATAGAGGGATATCACTACTTAGCGTACCAGGAAAAGTGTATGCTGGGATTCTGGAAATGAGACTAAGGAAAAAGAATAGGGGATCAATTTGAAGAACACCAGAGGGATTTAGACCAGGAAGAAGTGTACAAGATCACATATTTTCAATTAAACAAATAATAGAAACATTCTTTGAGAGAAATATTCACTTGTACCTGTGTTTTATTGACTTAGAAAAGGCATTTGACACTGTGATGAGGTACAAACTATGGCATTCCTTTAAAAGAACACGACGTAGAGCGAAATTTAATAGAAGCCATTAAAAGTTTTTACAATAAACCAACATGTGTAGTGAGAATAGCTGGAAATGTATCTGAGGAATTTGATGTGAATATAGGAGTAAGACAGGGTTGAACCTAAGTCCTCTTTGGTTTATCACATTTATGGATTCAGTCGCAAAGGCATCCTCAAAAAATGAAGAAAATGAATGTAGGTATGTGGAAACTCAAACCAGTAAATGTATCAATGTTTTCATTTGCTGATGACTTAGTTCTGTTTAGAAAATCTGAAATAATGAATAATGAATTAAATAAAAGAGGAACGAGAGTAAATGCAAAGAAAACCAAAATAATGCTAGTAACTAGGAAGCCAAAACTCAAAATCTTAAATTAGGCAGTAAGATTTTAGAACAAGTTCAAAGCTACAATTACTTAGGTGTAATGATTAACTCTGAGGGAAAACTAAGAGAAGAAATCAGCCAGAGAATCCAAAAGGCAAGTGCAATATATAACCATCTAGGAAAGACATTAATTGTAGGTAAACAAGAATTGTCAACAAAAACCAAAATGGCAGTATACAACACAGTTTATTGTCCTACTCTCTTCTATGACAGTGAAACTTGGACCTTAGATAGTAGGGAATACAGTAGAGTGCAGGCAGCCGAAATGAAATATCTAAGAAGAGTAGTAGGGAAACTAAAAGTGACAAAATCAGAACCACAACAATTAGAGATCAAACTAAAGCAGATAGCATAAAAACTAAGATAGAAATGAATCAACTGAGATGGCTTGGGCATGTTAACAGAATGAATGACATTAGAATAGCTAAATCAGTATACAGTGCTAAAACTCAAGGTAAAAGACCAAAAGGAAGACTTCGGAGAAAGTGGGAAGAAGATATAAAAGAGGCATTAACGCAAAGAACTTAAACTTTCACGGAAGGAAACAGACACGGTCAGGACAGGGCAGCCTGGAGAAAGATCATTTCGTGCATCTAAAACCCATCCACCGGAAGGTAGAATGGGATCTGATAAAGAAAGAAAGAAAGTCTGTCTGCATCTCTCCTTGGTTTTTACCTATTTCTGGACAAACTTGATCTGCTCCTGGGGGTTGTTCTAATTTCACTTTTCTT
Source organism: Doris montereyensis (assembly GCA_037039925.1). Classification (NCBI taxonomy): domain Eukaryota; kingdom Metazoa; phylum Mollusca; class Gastropoda; order Nudibranchia; family Dorididae; genus Doris; species Doris montereyensis. Next base: position 39,854 of record JAXRKP010002121.1, on the reverse strand, counting down.
ATAGCTGTTTAGATTTCGTAGATTTATATATCTGCATCTTCAGCTGTCTCGTCTGAATTACTTGCTACTGGTACTAATTGATCTTTGCTCCTTGTTTCATACGTTTCGGGGGATTATGTAATTGGTGAAAATGCTTTCTCCATGTTTGCATGATTTCGTTGTCTTCGTTCATTATTTCTGCTTTGGCATTCTTAATTTGTCGTATTGGGCATGCTTTGTATCTTTCTTATCTTCTTCATTGCCCCCCCAGAACAGCTTTTGATTTCCTTGATAGCTTTCTTGAAATCTTTGCCCAAACTCTTCCCATTGTGCCTGTTTTGCTTTCCTAACTTCCCTTTGGCGATAGTTCTGTTATTCAGGTAATCTATCATATCCTCTGGTCTATTTGTTTGCAAGTATTTCTTCCAGGCATCCTTCTTTTCTTTGATCTTAGTCTTGACCTTCTCATTCCACCATGCTGTTCTTTTCCCGTCTCCTTTAATTTTTTTCCTACCACAGACTTCTTCAGTACAACTGATAAGTGTTTCTTTATACAATTGTTACTTTTCTTCTATTGTGCTATCATTCAGATCCATCTATCTTTCACTGATAAATATTTAGTATCCTAGATTGGCATCCTTGTTTTACTACTGATTTATTTACTTCCTCTATTTTGAGTTTAGGAGCTCTCTTCTCTTTCCTTTTCTGTTTGTTTTCTTCAGTCAGTAATCTTATTTTGGCAATCCTTAAGTGATGATCACTAAATATTTCCGCTCCTCTGTTTATTCTTGCATCCAATGTACTGTAAAAAAGGAGCTTCTAACTATTATGTAGTCAATGATTGACTTTTCACACCCGTCTTCATTTACTCTTGTATTTTTGTGGATATTTTTATGAAGGTGTTGGCTATTTTCATGTTATTTTTTAGGCAAACATCTATTAGTCTCTCTCCATTTGGAGAAGTTATTGTCTCTTCTTCTCTACCTATTACTCCTCCTAACGTTTTTACATTGTTGCCTACTCGAGCGTTACAATCTCCTAAAAGCATTAGTTCCTGTTTGGGTTTAAGATTCTCTGCAGTTATTTATAAATCTTTTTCGAAGATATCTTTTTCTTCTTTAGTTGCGCCTTCGTTTGGTCCATAAGTTATTAATAATTCAATTTCTCGTCCTTTTGGTTTAATATTTACCTTTAATAGCCGTGGGCTTATATATTTCCAACTTTCTAGTAGCTCTTCATGCCTTTTATGCACTAGGAGGCCTACTCCTGCTCTAACTTTATCTTTGACATCTACTCCTGCTCTAACTCTATCTTTGACATCTACTCCTGCTCTAGCTCTATCTTTGACATCTACTCCTGAGAAGATTAAAATATGATTTGGTCCCACAGTTTCTATTCTTTGTGTTTTTTTCTTTGTTTCTGTAATGGCCAAAATATCTACTTTGAAGTTTTCCATTTGTCCAACTAATTCTAACTCTTTTCCATTTATTGCCCTAACGTTCCATGTTCCAAAAATTACAGTTTCCAAATTCGTCTTCGAAAGGTCAGGCCAGTTGTATTATATTTATTTCTCTGAATCTGTTTGGTTTTGGATGCCTTTTTTATTTTTTTACTTATCCTCTCTGTACTTGGTTAGCACATGAAGCCGACACAGTGGATCGCCATTGAACACGATCAGGTGCCAATTTTGTCATCTGCCCTACGTCCATTTCTGGGTCTTCATCTCTTTTTCGATGCTTTCTCCTCCAGGTTTCTAGCGGGTGACCTCTCTTTCTTGTTCCCTGAAAGTCCATCTGAGAGCTATTTTAGGGATGGCATCAGCATTCATTCTAAGGATGGGATCAGTCACCTTTCATCTTGTCCTCCTCACAATCTGGGATATTGACGCCAGTGATGTTCTTTCTGAAGGTCGTTGTTTGATATCGTGTTTGGCCAAAATATTTTGAGGATCTTTCTGAGAATTTTTTTTGAAAGGTGTCCAGTTTTCTGCTAATGTTATTTGTTGTTTTCCAAGATTAAGCACCATAAAGGACAGCTAGAATATTAGATTTATTGAATCTGATTTTTGTTTTAATTGAGATTTTTTTAAATTTCAAATATTATTCAGTGATCCATATACTTTTCTTGCTTTTGTTTACCTTTCTTTGATCTCATCTTCAGAGTTTCCATTTTGAGTAATTTTACTTCGAGATATCTGAAAGCTTGTATATCCTCAATCTCCTTTTTTCGAAGTTTCACCGGTTGTTTCGATTTGTTTTCATCCTCATCGTTTTTGTTTTCCCAATATTTATGTGTAGCCCCAGTTTTTTTGTGCATTGTTATCAACTCGCTGTGTTTTGGTTTGTATATCTGTGATATTCTGTGACAAGAGTACATCATCAGCAACATCAAGGTCCTCAAAAAGCTAATATTTCAGTGAATATCCACCTTAGTCCTGTTTTCTTTTTCAACAGATTCCTTCATAATCCAATCGATAGCAAGGCAGAATAGAAAAGGGGATAGAATGCAGCCCTGTTTCACACCCGTATTGATGTTTACGCTCTCCGTCAATTTATTTCCACAGATTAGTTTAGCATGGAAATCCATGTAAAGCATTTTGGATTATACTAACTACCTTGGAGGGAATGCCATAGTGTCGTAGGATGTTCTATAATGCAGGTCTGTGTACACTAACAAAAGCCTTTTCAAAATGTATAAAAGTTAAGTACAGGGGAACATTCCCTTCTTGTCTAAGAGTGAATATATGGTTTGAGCAAGAATTGCCTTTCCCAAATCCTGCTTGCTGCTTTCTAAGTTTTGGTTCACTGTAGGGTTTATACGGTTTAGTAATATTTTGTTGAAAATTTTGCTGGTGATAGAGAGTAGCTTGACTCCCCTCCAATTATGACATTTAGAAAGATCTCCTTTGTGGTAGTTTGACGATGAGTCCAACACTCCACTCATTTGGTAGCTCTTCTTTTTCCCAATTTTCTTTAAATATGTTTTTTAATATTTTAGGGGTCATTTCTTTTGCTGTCTTAATCATTTCCACTGTCACCTTATCTTCACCTGCTGTTTTCCCTGTTTGAAACTCTTTATTGTCTTTTTAAAAGTTTCATCTAAAGTTGGGGGTAGCGTATTGATATCCAAATTATTTTCTGCAGGTTTAATGACCGTGCGGAGCCTTGGCGTTTCTCTGTTTAATACACACTCGAAATGTGTTTTCCATCTGTTCATTTGGTCTGCTTTGCTCACGAGTAAATTTCCTTGTGAGTTCTTGATCGACGTGTCCTTTTTTCTATACCCTTTGGAAAATTTTTTAGCTGTCTGCTATAGGGTCTTTATAACTTGTCTTCAGCTTGCTTTTTCTGCTCTTTGTTTTGGATAATCAGGGGACTATTCTCGATGTGTATTATTGAGGGTTTGGATGAAGTTAAAGATACATTATGCATTGATTATGCTCGACGTAAATTAATGAGTTTTTAGATAAAGCCGATGATACGTCATCATTTGATTATTCACGATATGCAATATGGAGTGTGTGGATACAGCCGATGATACGTCATCATTTGATTATTCACGATATGCAATATAGAGTGTGTGGATACAGCCGATGATACGTCATCATTTGATTATTCACGATATGCAATATGGAGTGTGTGGATACAGCCGATGATACGTCATCATTTGATTATTCACGATATGCAATATGGAGTGTGTGGATACAGCCGATGATACGTCATCATTTAATTATTCACGATATGCAGTATGGCACGATATGCAATATGGAGTGTGTAAATACAGCCGATGATACGTCATCATTTAATTATTCACGATGTGCAATATGGAGTGTGTGGATACAGCCGATGATACGTCATCATTTGATTATTCACGATATGCAATATGGAGTGTGTGGATACAGCCGATGATACGTCATCATTTAATTATTCACGATATGCAATATGGAGTGTGTGGATACAGCCGATGATACGTCATCATTTGATTATTCACGATATGCAATATGGAGTGTGTGGATACAGCCGATGATACGTCATCATTTAATTATTCACGATGTGCAATATGGAGTGTGTGGATACAGCCGATGATACGTCATCATTTGATTATTCACGATATGCAATATGGAGTGTGTGGATACAGCCGATGATACGTCATCATTTGATTATTCTCCATGCACATCAATAGTTATTGGATAGAGCCGACGATATTTCATCCACTAAGTATTCTCGATGTGCATCATTGAGTTTGTGGATATAGCTGACGATACTTCATCCATTGATTATTTTCGATATGAATTATTGAGTTTTTGATAACAGCCGACGATACGTTCGTTATTCATTGATTATTTTCGATATGAATTATTGAGTTTGGATACAGCCGACGATATTTCATCCATTGATTATTTTCGATGTGCATTATTGAGTTTTTGGATACAGCCGACGATACGTCATTCATTGATTATTTTCGATATGAATTATTGAGTTTTTGGATGCAGCCGACGATACGTCATTCATTGATTATTTTCGATATGAATTATTGAGTTTTTGGATGCAGCTGACGATACGTCATTCATTGATTACTCTCGATGGACATTATTGAGTTGTGGATACAGCCGACGATACGTCATTCATTGATTACTCTCGAAGGGCATCGTTTAGTTATTGGACACTGCCAACGATACGTCATTCATTGATTATTCTCGAAGGGCATGGTTTAGTTATTGGACACTGCCGACGATACGTCATTCATTGATTATTCTCGATGTGCATCGGTGTGTTTGCATAAAGCCGACAATACGTCATCAATTAATTATTCCGATAGGTCATCAATTACTTATTATTGATGTGCATCAATGAGGGCTTTGACAAAGACATATCAAATAATAACAGGGAAAACAAAATAATTTAACCTTATTTCATGTCTTTTAATTAATCATTTTTATTTTAAAGCAAGAGGAGTGACGTTTCCCAACAAACAGGAAGTAAATTATTTGAAAAGCATAATTTAATAATATCAAGGTATAGTATATTATATATATATATATTGGGCAAAAAAGCAAAGAAACTGCGCATCAAAGTTTCATGTGATGTTTCACAACGTATACAGAACCTAGCAAAAATAAATTGTTATGTGCGCCCTAACAAAATGAAATTGTTATGCGGAACCTAGCAAAAATAAATTGTTACGTGCGACCTAACAAATTGAAATATTTATATGCAGCCCAACAAAAGAAATTGTTATGTGCGACCTAGCAAAAGAAAACTGTTATGCGGAATCTAACAAATTGAAATATTCATGTGCAACCCAACACAAAAAACTGTTATGTGTGACCTAATAAAATGAAGTTGTTCTGTGCGACCTAACAAATAAAATTGTTATGTGTGACCTACAAAATGAAGTTGCTATGTGCGATCTAACAAAATAAAATTGTTATGCGTGACCTAACAAAAGGAAACTGTATTGTTATGTGTAACCTAACAAAAAACTGTTATGGCAATTGTTATGTGTAAACCTAACAAAAGGAAACTGTTATGTGTGACCTAACAAAAGGAAATTGTTATGTGTAACCTAACAAAAGGAAACTGTTATGTGTGACCTAACAAAAGGAAATTGTTATGTGTGACCTAACAAAAGGAAATTGTTATGTGTGACTAACCCTAACAAAAGTAACCTAACAAAAAGGCAATTGTTATGTGTAACCTAACAAAAGGAAATTGTTATGTGTAACCTAACAAGAAGAAATTGTTATGTGTAACTAACAAAAGGCAATTGTTATGTGTAACCTAACAAAAGGAAACTGTTATGTGTAACCTAACAAAAGGAAATTGTTATGTGTAACCTAACAAAAGGAAAATTGTTATGTTTACCTAACAAAAGGAAATTGTTATGTGTGACCTAACAAAGGAAATTGTTATGTGTGACCAAAAGGAAATTGTTATGTGTGACCTAACAAAGGAAATTGTTATGTGTGACCTAACAAAGGGAATTGTTATGTGTGACCTAACAAAAGGAAATTGTTATGTGTGACCTAACAAAAGGAAATTGTTATCTGTGACCTAACAAAAGGAAATTGTTATCTGTGACCTAACAAAAGGAAATTGTTATCTGTGACCTAACAACAAAACTGTTATGTGTGACCTAACAACAAAAACTGTTATGTGTTACCTAACAACAAAACTGTTATGTGTGACCTAACAACAAAACAGTTATGTGTGACCTAACAACAAAACTGTTATGTGTTACCTAACAACAAAACTGTTATGTGTGACCTAACAACAAAACTGTTATGTGTGACCTAACAACAAAACTGTTATGTGCGACCTAAAAAAATATTTTTTTTATACAGAACCTAATGTTATACAGAACCTAACAAAATAAAATTGTTATAAAGGACCTAATGTTATACAGAACCTAACAAAATAAAATTGTTATACAGGATCTAATGTTATACAGGATCAGAAAACAAATCAAATTTTATACAGAACCTAATGTTATACAAACCTAACAAAATTGTTATACGGAAAACAAAATTCTTATACAGAACCTAATGTTATACAGAACCTAACAAAGTGAAATTAATGTTATACTAACAAACCTAATGAAAAATGTAATGTTATAGAACCTTATACATAACCTAATGACCAGAATCTAATGTTATAGAGAACCTAATGTTATACATAACCTAATGTTACAGAACCTAATGTTACAAAACCTAACACAATGAAATTGTTATACAGAACTTAATGTTATACAGAACCTAACAAAATGAAATTGTTATATAGTTATACAGAACCTAATGTTATACAACAAAATAAAATTATTTAACCTAATGTTATAAACAAAATGAACCTAATGTTATCAGAACAAAATGAAATTGTTATACAGAACCTATCAAAATGGAATTGTTATACTAATGTTATACTGAAGAACCTAATGTTATACAGAACCTAATGTTATACAGAACCTAATGTTATACAGAACCTAATGTTATACAGAACCTAACAAAATGAAATTGTTATACAGAACTTAATGTTATACAGAACCTAATAAAATGAAATTGTTATACAGAACCTAATGTTATACAGAACCTAACAAAATGAAATTACTATACAGAACCTAACAAAATGTTATACAAACCTAACAAAATGAAATTGTTATACAAACCTAACAAAATGAAATTGTTATACAGACCTAAAAAATAATGTTATACAGAACCTAACAAATGAAATTGTTATACAGCACCTAACAAAATGAAATTGTTATACAGAACCTATCAAAATGGAATTGTTATACAGAACCCAACAAATTAAATTGTTATACTGAACCTAACAAAATTAAATTGTTATACAGCACCTTAAATTGTTATACAGAACCTAACAAAAAAATTAAATTGTTATACAGAACCTAATGTTATATAGAACCTAACAAAATTAAATTGTTATACAGAACCTAATGTTATATAAAACAGACTCAACAAAATTAAATTGTTATACAAACCTAATGTTACACAGAACCTAACAAAATGAAATTGTTATACAGAACCTAATGAAATTGTTATACAGAACCTAACAAATGAAATGTTATAGAGAACCTAATGTTATACAAAACCTAACAAAAATGAAATTGTTATACAGAACCTAAATGTTATACAAAACCTAAAAAATGAAATTGGTTATACAGAACCTAACAAAATGAAATTGAAATTGTTATACAGGACCTAATGTACAGACCTATACAGAACCTAACAAAATGAAATTGTTATAGAGAACCTAATGTTATACCTAACAAAAATGAAATTGTTATACAGAACCTAATGTTATACAGAACCAAAAATGTTATACAGAACCCAATGTTATACAAAACCTAATGTTATACAGAACCTAATGTTATACAGAACCTAATGTTATAGAGAACTGTTAATGTTATACAGAACCTAATGTTATACAGAACATAATGTTATATGGAACCTAATGTTATACAGAACCTAATGTTATACAGAACATAATGTTATACAGAAACTAATGTTATACAGAACCTAATGTTATACAGAACCCAATGTTATACAGAACCTAACAAAATGAAATTGTTATACAGAAACTAATGTTATACAGAACCTAATGTTATACAGGACCTAATGTTATACAGAACCTAATGTTATACAGAATCTAATGTTATACAGAACCTAATGTTATACAGAACCTAATGTTATACAGAATCTATTGTTATACAGGACCTAATGTTATACAGAACCTAACAAAATGAAATTATAATACAGAACCTAATGTTTTACAGAACCTAACAAAATGAAATTGTTATAGAGAACCTAACAAAATGAAATTGATATACAGAACCTAACAAAATGATATTGTTATACAGAACGTAATGTTATACAGAACCTAATGTTATACAGTACCTAATGTTATACAGAGCCTAATGTTATACAGAACCTAATGTTATACATAAACTAATGTTCTACAGAACCTAATGTTATACAGAACCTAACATAATGAAATTGTTCATGAAGACAAAAGTAATAATATACCTTTTTTTTGCCGTTACGGTCAATACACCTGGCGCTTATCCAGGTTTACATGACATGAAACGAAACAGCTAATAATAGTCACCTAGTGGACCAGACGCTTGTCTGACGCGGGTTTTTACTCCCAAACTGATACTTGTATGCATTTGTACCTCGGGTGATGAGGAAACTGCGTGTTAAGTGCCTTTCCCAATTAACACAACGTCGGATTCAGCTTTTGCTAGGATTTAAACCCGGGACCTCATGACACTCAATCTGGCAACCCCACCGCTCGACCACCGACCCCACGCTTCCATATTTGCTGGGCAACAAAACAAAACATAAAACTTGAAACCCAAATGTGCATTCATGTGCGATGTCATCTTTCATTATGTTTACGAGACCTACCAAGACGCAAATTTTCACAAAAAATTGTGATTAAAGTTTACAAGATTAACAACACGAATGTTGATGCTGTGATTAAAGGTTACAAAGATTAGCAACAAGAATGTTGATGCTGTGATTAAAGGTTACAAGATTAGCAACAAGAATGTTGATTCTGTGATTAACGGTTACAAGATTAGCAACAAGAATGTTGATGCTGTGATTAAAGGTTACAAGATTAGCAACAAGAATGTTGATGCTGTGATTAAAGGTTACAAGAATAGCAACAAGAATGTTGATGCTGTGATTAAAGGTTACAAGATTAACAAAAAATGTTGATGCTGTGATTAAAGGTTACAAGAATAGCAACAAGAATGTTGATGCTGTGATTAAAGGTTACAAGATTAGCAACAAGAATGTTGATGCTTTGATTAAAAGTTACAAGATTAGCAACAAGAATGTAGATGCTGTGATTAAAGTTACAAGATTAGCAACAAGAATGTTGATGCTGTGATTAAAGGTTACAAGATTAGCAACAAGAATGTTGATGCTGTGATTAAAGGTTACAAGATTAGCAACAAAGAATGTTGATGCTGTGATTAAAGGTTACAAGATTAGCAACAAGAATGTTGATGCTGTGATTAACGTTTTCAAGATTAGCAACACGAATCTTGATGCTGTGATTAACCGTTACAAAGATTAGTCATCAGAATTGTTCATGACAAATTAGATTTGACTGTTATTTCATTTCTTGTGAGATGTTTTCTTTTTGCTCTTTTTTCTTGTTTTTCGTTCTTGTTTGTTTGGTCTTTTGTAACATCAAACGGTTTGAAGTGAAGTCACATGATGCACTGTTTTCTTTTGGTACCGGGGCACCCAGTATGTGTACAGTCAGAGGAATTTGGTACCCAGTATGTGTACAGTCAGAGGAATTTGGTACCCAGTATGTACAGTCAGAGGTGGTACCCAGTATGTGTACAGTCAGAGGAATTTGGTACCCAGTATGTGTACAGTCAGAGGAATTTGGTAACCCAGTATGTGTACAGTCAGAGGAATTTAGTACCCAGTATGTGTATAGTCAGAGGAATTTGGTACCCAGTATGTGTACAGTCAGGAGGAATTTGGTACCCAGTATGTGTACAGTCAGAGGAATTTGGTTTGCCAGTATGTGTACAGTCAGAGGGAATTTGGTACCCAGTATGTGTGTCAGAGGAATGTGGTACCCAGTATGTACAGTCAGAGGAATTTGGTACCCAGTATGTGTACAGTCAAAGGAATGTGGTACCCAGTATGTGTACAGTCAAAGGAATGTGGTACCCAGTATGTGTACAGTCAGAGGAATTTGGTACCAGTAGGTGTAGAATCAAAGGAAGTTACAGTAACGAATGTGTAAACATGGATTATAAACACAGCAAAAAACATAGACATTATAATACTATACATGGGCATACAATTCCTGCTGTAAAGACATTCAAGAAAATATTCCGACCACGGTGAGATTTTGTGACAGCTTTTCATGAGAACAGTCTGTGGCAATGTAGTCTGAGACAGCTGGTTCATGAGAACAGTCTGTGCCAATGTAGTCTGTGACAGCTGGTTAATGAGAACAGTCTGTGGCAATTTAGTCTGTGACAGCTGGTCAATGAGAACAGTCTGTGCCAATGTAGTCTGTGACAGCTGGTCAATGAGAACAGTCTGTGCCAATGTAGTCTGTGACAGCTGGTTAATGAGAACAGTCTGTGGCAATTTAGTCTGAGACAGCTGGTTAATGAGAACAGTCTGGGGCATTGTAGTCTGTGACAGCTGGTTCATGAGAACAGTCTGTGGCAATGTAGTCTGAGACAGCTGGTTAATGAGAACAGTCTGTGGCAATGTAGTCTGTTTGACAGCTGGTTAATGAGAACAGTTTGTGGCAATGTAGTCTGTGACAGTTGGTTAATGAGAACAGTTTGTGGCAATGTTGTCTGAGACAGCTGGTTCCAAGAACAGTTGTGGTTATTTAGTCTGTGACAGTTGGTTAATGAGAAACAGTCTGTTTGGCAATTTAGTCTGTGACAGTTGGTTATGTGTTGAACTGTCTGTGGCAATTTAGTCTGTGACAGCTGGTTAATGAGAACAGTCTGTGGCAATTTGTCTGTGACAGCTGGTTAATGAGAACGGTGGCACTTTGTTTGTTACGTGTTTGTTACAGCTGGTTAATGTTAGAACTGTCTGTGGCATGTTTAGTTTGTGACAGCTGGTTAATGAGAACAGTCTGTTTGTTATGTAGTCTGTTTGACAGCTGGTTCCTTGAGAACAGTCTGTTTAATTTAGTCTGTGACAGCTGGTTAATGAGAACAGTTGTGGCAATTTAGTCTGTGACAGCTGGTTAATGAGAACAGTCTGTGGCAATGTAGTCTGAGACAGCTGGTTAATGAGAACTGTGTGTTGCAATGTTGTCTGAGACAGCTGGTTAATGAGAACTTGTTTGTTGCAATGTAGTCTGAGACAGCTGGTTCATGAGAACAGTCTGTGGCAATGTAGTCTGAGACAGCTGGTTAATGAGAACTGTGTGTGGCAATGTAGTCTGAGACAGCTGGTTCATGAGAACAGTCTGTGGCAATGTGTAGTCTGAGACAGCTGGTTAATGAGAACTGTGTGTGGCAATGTAGTCTGAGACAGCTGGTTTGCATGAGAACAGTCTGTGGCAATGTAGTCTGAGACAGCTGGTCAATGAGAACTGTGTTTGCAATGTAGTCTGAGACAGCTGGTTAATGAGAACAGTCTGTGGCAATATTTGAGACAGCTGGTTAATGAGAACTGTGTGTGGCAATGTAGTCTGAGACAGCTGGTTCATGAGAACAGTCTGTGGCAATGTAGTCTTGTTTGTTATGGTCAATGAGAACTGTGTGTGGCACTTATTCTGTGACAGCTGGTTCATGAGAACAGTCTGTGGCAATGTAGTCTGTGACAGCTGGTCAATGAGAACAGTCTGTGGCAATGTAGTGTGTTGTTTGTTGCATGTTATTTGTTGCGTTTGTTTGTTGCATGTTGTTTGATGAATGTTGTTTGTTGCGTGTTGTTTGTTGCGAATGTTGTTTGTTGAACGTTGTTTGTTGCATGTTGTTTCATGCGTGTTGTTTGATGAATGTTGTTTGTTAGTGTTGTTTGTTGCGTGTTGTGTGTCGCATGTTGTTTGTTATGTGTTGTTTGTTGCGTGTTGTTTGTTGCGTGTTGTGTGTTGCGTGTATTGTGTTTGCATGTTGTTTGCTGTGTGTTGTTTGCTGTGTGTTGTTTGTTGCGTGTTGTTTGTTATGTGTTGTTTGCTGTGTGTTGTTTGTTGCGTGTTTGTTTGTTACGTGTTGTTTGCTGTGTGTTGTTTGTTATGTGTTGTTTGTTATGTGTTGTTTGCTGTTGTTGTTTGTTTGTTGTTTGCTGTGTTTGTTTGTTACGTGTTGTTTGTTGCATGTTGTTTGTTACGTGTTGTTTGTTTATTTGTTGTTTGTTTATGTTGTTTGTTATGTTATTTTGTTATGTGTTGTTTGTTGTTGTTTGTTATGTTGTTTGTTTTGTTGTTTGTTGCATGTTGTTTGTTACGTGTTGTTTGTTATGTGTTGTTTGTTACATGTTGTTTGTTATGTGTTGTTATATGTTGTTTGTTATGTTGTTTGTTTGTTGTTTGATATGTTTGTTGTGTTGTTTGATTTATTTGTGTTGTTTGATGAATATTGTTGTTGTTTGTTTGATGAATGTTGTTTGTTATGTGTTGTTTGTTGTTTCATGTGTTGTTTGTTATGTGTTGTTTGTTATGTGTTGTTTGTTACGTGTTGTTTGTTATGTGTTGTTTGTTGCATGTTGTTTGTTGCATGTTGTTTGTTACGTGTTGTTTGTTATGTGTTGCTTGTTATGCATTGTTTGTTTGTGCTGTTTACATGTTGTTTGTGTTTGTTTGTTTATGTTGTTTGTTATGTTTTGTTACATGTTGTTTGTTGCGTGTTGTTTGTTATGTGTTGTTTGTTATGTGTTGTTTGTTATGTGTTGTTTGCTGTGTGTTGTTTGTTACATGTTGTTTGCTGTTTGTTTGTTGTTTGTTTGTTACATGTTGTTGTTATGTGTTGTGTGTTGTTTGCTGTGTTGTTTGTTACATGTTGCTTGTTACATGTTGTTTGTTACATGTTGTTTGTTGTTTGTTACGTGTTGTTTGTTACTGTTATGTTACATGTTGTGTTACGTGTTGTTTGTTGTTGCTGTGTGTTGTTTAGCTTGTTATGTGTTGTTTGTTACATGTTGTTTGTTATGTGTTGTTTGTTATGTGTTGTTTGTTACATGTTGTTTGTTATGTGTTGTTTGTTACATGTTGTTTGTTATGTGTTGTTTGTTACATGTTTTTGTTGCATGTTGTTTGTTATGTGTTGTTTGTTACATGTTGTTTGTTACATGTTTTTGTTATGTGTTGTTTGGTACATGTTGTTTGTTATGTGTTGTTTTATGTGTATAATGTTGTTTGTTACATGTTGTTTGTTATGTGTTGTTTGGTACATGTTGTTTGTTATGTGTTGCTTGTTATGTTGTTTGTTATGTGTTGTTTGTTACATGTTGTTTGTTATGTGTTGTTTGTTACATGTTGTTTTATGTGTTGTTTGGTACATGTTGTTTGTTATGTGTTGTTTGTTATGTGTTGTTTGTTATGTGTTTGTTTTGTTATGTGTTGTTTGTTGTGTGTTGTTTGTTACATGTTGTTTGTTATGTGTTGTTTGGTACATGTTTGTTTGTTATGTATTGTTTGGTACATGTTGTTTGTTATGTATTGTTTGGTACATGTTGTTTGTTATGTGTTGTTTGTTATGTGTTGTTGTTTTGTTTGTTACATGTTGTTTGTTATGTGTTGTTTGGTACATGTTGTTTGTTATGTGTTGTTTGTTACATGTTGTTTGTGTGTTGTTTGTCATGTTGTTTTTGTTACATGTTGTTTGTTACGTGTTGTTTGTTACATGTTGTTTGTTATGTTGTTTGTTACATGTTGTTTGTTTGCGTGTTGTTTATTATGTGTTGTTTGTTACATTTGTTTGTTTTGTTACATGTTGTTTGTTATGTGTTGTTTGGTACATGTTGTTTGATGTGTTGTTTGTTTGTTCATGTTGTTTGTTGCATGTTGTTTGTTACATGTTGCACATGTTGTTTGTTATAAAGCATGTTGCTTGTTATGTTTGCTTGTTACATGTTGTTTGTTACATGTTGTTTGTTATGTGTTGTTTGTTACGTGTTGTTTGTTGCGTGTTGTGTTTGTTGTTTGAATGTTGTTTGTTGCATGTTTGTTACGTGTTGTTTGTTATGTTGTTTGTTGCATGTTGTTTGATGAATGTTGTTTGTTGCATGTTGTTTGTTGCATGTTGTTTGATGTTTGTTTGTTTCATGTTGTTTGTTGTATGTTGTTTGTTGCATGTTAACATGTTGTTTGTTGCATGTTGCATGTTGTTTGTTGCATGTTGCATGTTGCATGTTGCATGTTGTTTGTTGCATGTTGTTTGAATGTTGTTTGTTGCATGTTGTTTGATGAATGTTGTTTGTTGCATGTTGTTTGATGAATGTTGTTTGTTGCATGTTGTTTTTGCATGAATGTTGTTTGTTGCATGTTGTTTGTTGCATGTTGCATGTTGTTTGTTGCATGTTGTTTGCATTGCATGTTGTTTGTTGCATGTTGTTTGCATGTTGCATGTTGTTTGTTGCATGTTGTTTGTTGCATGTTGTTTGTTGTGTTGTTTATTGCATGTTGCTTGATGTTGCATGAATGCATGTTGTTTGTTGCATGTTGTTTTGTTGTTGCATGTTGTTTGTTGTTCATGTTGCATGTTGCTTGTTGCATTGCATGTTGTTTGTTTGTTGCATGTTGCATGTTGTTTGTTTGGTTCATGTTGTTTGTTGCATGTTGTTTGTTGCATGTTGTTTGTTTGCATGTTGCATGTTGTTTGTTGCATGTTGCATGTTGTGTTGTTTGTTGCATGTTGCGTGTTGCATTATGGCATGTTGTTTGATGCTGTTGTGATGTTGAGTCAATACAACACACACATGTTCTCGATAAAGATATCATTTCTAAAATATGTCCAGCATTCTTTTATATCTCTCTGTTTGTCTTTGTCTTTAAATTTTTTAAATAATTGATTACACCGGAGAGGGGATGCCTGTCTCTAATTGTGTGCGTCTGTCCGTCTGCTCTGTCCCTTATTTCTGTCCCTCTGTCATAAACAAATACACAACCTGTCTCTGTCTCTTTCTCTCTGTCTCTGTCTCTGTCTCTCTGTCTGTCTCTCTCTGTCTCTCCCTCTGCCTCTCCTCTCTCTCTCTCTCTCTCTCTCTCTCTCTCTCTCTCTCTCTCTCTCTCTCTCTCTCTCTCTCTCTCTCTCTCTCTCTCTCTCTCTCTCTCTCTCTCTCTCGCGGGCGGAACCCTGTTGGCCTTTAATTCACTTAGGCATACATTATTCCCAGCGTACTGCAGTAAAGACACAGCAAAGAAGAATCTCCAACGATTGTAAATATAGAAATGAGATAGTGCTTTTATACGTGAATTGAATACAAACTTAATTCACATCTTTTGATATAGAAACGAGATACTGTTTTTATACATGAATTGAATACAAACTTAATTCACGTCTTTTGATCAGAGCAAGAAAACAGTTGCATAGAGGCCTCGGAGCAAAGCAAAAACATATTAACAACAACAACAACAACAACATATTTACAAAGTCTAATAAAAACAAACAACATTTTTACAAAGTCTGATAAAAACAAACAACACTTTCACAAGTCTGATAAAAACAAACAACACTTTTACAAAGTCTGATCAAAAACAGAGAACACTTTTACATAGTCTGATAAAAATAAACAACACTTTTATAAAGTCTGATAAAAAACAAACAACACTTTATAGTCTGATCAAAAAACAGAAAACACATTTACATATTCTGATCAGAAACAGTAAACACTTTTACATAGTCAGTCAAGAGCAGACAACACTTTTTTATAATCTGATCAAAAGAAAAACACATTTACATACCTGATGAGAAACAGACAACACTTCATAGTTCGACCAACAACGAAAAATTTATTAGCATGGTCTGATTGGAACCAGAAAAAAACATTTCGTGATTTGATCCTAGACAGAAAACTAATTTGCAAGGTCTACCACAAATATTACAACTTATTCCGCGTTGACTACTAATCTATCAAAAAACACATTTACATGGTGTAATCTGTACTAGACAAAACATTTATATGGTGTAATCTGTACTAGACAAAACATTTATGGTGTAATCTGTACTAGACAAAACATTTATATGGTGTAATCTGTAGCAAAAGACAAAACATTTGCATGGTGTAATCTGTACTAGACAAACATTTACATTCTGTACTAGACAAAACATTTATGTGTGTAATCTGTAGCAAATGTGCAACACATTTACATGGTGTAATCTGTAACAAGCAAAACATTTTATGCGCATATGGTGTAATGTAACAGCAAACAACATTTACATGGTGTCAAATGTACTAGACAAAGCATTTATATGGTGTATCTGTACTAGACAAAACGTTTACATGGTGTAATCTGTAGCAAACAAAACATTTACGATAGTGTAATCTGTAGCAAAGCAAAACATTTATAGGTGTAATCTGTAGCAAACAAAACATTTACATAATCTGCTTACTAGACAAGCTTAATTACATGTGTAATCTGTACTACTACAAAACATTTACATGGGTGTAATCTGTACAAACAAAACATTTACATGGTGTAATCTGTACTAGACAACACATTCACGGTGTAATGTGTACTAGACAAAGCTACATTTATATAGTGTAATCTGTACTAGACAAAACATTTATGGTGTAATCCGTAGCAAACAACACATTTACATGGTGTAATCTGTAGCAAACAAAACATTTACATGGTGTAATCTGTACTAGACAAAACATTTACATGGTGTAATCTGTAGCAAACAAAACATTTGCCTGAAATTATAATCTGTACTAGACAACAGGCATGAATTGTAATCTGTAGCAAACAAAACATTTACATGGTGTAATCTGTACTAGACAAAAACATTTACATGGTGTAATCTGTAGCAAACAAAACATTTACATGGTGTAATCTGTAGCAAACAAAACATTTACATGGTGTAATCTGTAGCAAACAACATTTTTACATGGTGTAATCTGTACTAGACAAAACATTTATATGGTGTAATCTGTACTAGACAAAACATTTACATGGTGTAATCTGTACTAGACAAAACATTTACATGGTGTAATCTGTACTAAGACAAAACATTTATATGGTGTAATCTGTACTAGAACAACACATTTACATGGTGTAATCTGTAGCAAACAAAACATTTACATGGTGTAATCTGTAGCAAACAAAACATTTACATGGTGTAATCTGTAGCAAACAACACATTTACATGGTGTAATCTGTACTAGACAAAACATTTACATGGTGTAATCTGTACTAGACAAAACATTTACATGGTGTAATCTGTACTAGACAAAACATTTACATGGTGTAATCTGTACTAGACAAAACATTTATATGGTGTAATATGTAGCAAACAAAACATTTACATGGTGTAATCTGTACTAGACAAAACATTTACATGGTGTAATCTGTAGCAAACAAAACATTTACATGGTGTAATCTGCACTAACAAAACATTTACATGGTGTAATCTGTAGCAAACAAAACATTTACATGGTGTAATCACTACAAAAAAACATTTACATGGTGTAATCTGTACTAGACAAAACATTTACATGGTGTAATCTGTAGCAAAACAAAACATTTACATGGTGTAATCTGTACTAGACAAAACATTTACATGGTGTAATCTGTACTAACAAAACATTTACATGGTGTAATCTGTACTAGACAAAACATTTACATGGTGTAATCTGTAGCAAAACAACAACATTTACATGGTGTAATCTGTACTAACAAAACATTTACATGGTGTAATCTGTAGCAAACAACACATTTACACGGTGTAATCTGTAACAAACAACACACATTCACATGGTGTAATCTGTACTAAAAAACATTTACATGGTGTACTAGACAAAACATTTACATGGTGTAATCTGTACTAGACAAAACATTTATATGGTGTAATCTGTAGCAAACAACACATTTACATGGTGTAATCTGTAGCAAACAAAAACATTTACATGGTGTAATCTGTAGCAAACAACACATTTACATGGTGTAATTTGTAACAAACAACACATTTACATGGTGTAATCTGTACTAGACAAAACATTTACATGGTGTAATCTGTAGCAAACAACACATTTACATGGTGTAATCTGTAGCTAAACAAAACATTTACATGGTGTAATCTGTAGCAGCAACACATTTATATGGTGTAATCTGTAGCAAACAACACATGTACATGGTGTAATCTGTAGCAATACAAAACATTTGCATGGTGTAATCTGTAGCAAACAAAACATTTACACGGTGTAATCTGTAGCAAACAAAACATTTACATGGTGTAATCTGTACAAACAAAACATTTACACGGTGTAATCTGTACTAGACAAAACATTTACATGGTGTAATCTGTAGCAAACAACACATTTTACGGTGTAATCTGTAGCAAGCAAAACATTTACATGGTGTAATCTGTAGCAAACAAAACATTTACATGGTGTAATCTGTAGCAAACAAAATATTTACATGGTGTAATCTGCAGCAAACAAAACATTTACATGGTGTAATCTGCCAGCAAACAACATTTTACACGGTGTAATCTGTAGCAAACAACACATGTACATGGTGTAATCTGTGCTAGACAAAACATTTATATGGTGTAATCTGTACTAGACAAAACATTTACATGGTGTAATCTGTACTAGACAAAACATTTATATGGTGTAATCTGTATCAAACAACATTTACATGGTGTAATCTGTATCACGAAACACATTTACCTGGTGTAATCTGTACCATCAATCACATTTACATGATCTGGTCTGAACCAAACAACACATTTACGTGACGATGTCGGAAATATGACAATTGTCGTAAACAAAACAGAAAATAATCGGGTCACATCGACGAAGTCAAACAAAAATAATCACGGTCAATCGACGAAGTCAAACAAAAACATAATTTATTACTGGTAAGAGTCAAGAGTGGCAGTGTACAAAAGAAGAGTTCACATCCTTGGTGACGAAGAGGTAAGGCACTTTTGCATCAAACAACGTTTATAGTAAAGTTTGTAAACTGCACATCGAGACATAAACACTGTTTATGGTGTAATCTGTACTCGAGACATAAACACTGTTTATAGTAAAGTTTGTAAAAACACATCGAGACATAAACATTGTTTATAGTAAGTTTAAACACATCGAGACATAAGCACATTTATACGGTAAATTTGTTAACACTCGAGACATAAACAATGTTTATATGAATTGTAGTAAAAACACTAGACAAAACATTTATATGGTGCTGTAATCTGTCTAGACAAAACATTTACATGGTTTAATCTGTACTCAACATAAACAATGTTTATAGTAAAAGTTTGTAATCTGAGACATAACTGTTTAACCCGTTTGTAAACATCAAGACATAAACAATGTTTATAGTTAAGTTTGTAAACACATTGAGACATAAACAATGTTTATAGTAAAGTTTGTAACACATCACATAAACAATGTTTATAGTAAAGTTTGTAACACATCGAGACATAAACAATGTTTATAGTAAAGTTTGTAACACATCGAGACATAAACAACGTTTATAGTTAAAGTTTGTAAACACATCAATATATAAACAACTTTATCGGAAAGTTAAAACCAATTTACCTCACATGAAGTGATTCAGTTCAATTAAACCAAATTTACCTTGCTTACAAAGTGATTCAGTTCAATGAGAACCGAATTTACCTTGCTTACACATAAGTGATTCAGGTAAATTAAAACCGAATTTGGCCTTGCTTACACATGAAATGATTCAGTTCAATTAAAAAAACCGAATTTGCCTTCCTTACACATGAAGTGATTCAGTTCAATTAAAACTGAATTTACCTTGCTTACACATGAAGTGATTCAGTTCAATTAAAACCATCGAGACATAAACACATGAAGTGATTCAGTTCAATTAAAACCGAATTTGCCTCCTTACACATGAAGTGATTCAGTTCAATTAAAAACCAATTTGCCTTGCTTACACATGAAGTGATTCAGTTCAATTAAAACCCAATTTTTGTAAACATAGCAATTAAAACCCAATTTTATTACGAAGTGATTCAGTTCCATTAAAACCGAGACGACCAAACACATTACGAAATCACAAAGCCAACAAAGAAGTGAAAGAAAGAAAAATTGTGCAAAATTGTGTGCTTGCCTTCATTGAGAAAGTAAGACATGTGGTTGCTTCCACGTATAGTAATGCAGTTCAACCTGTAGCAAAGCAGTCATTTCAAAAAGTGTAACTATGTCCTTTTTTGCGAAAAACGAGACAGGGAGGTAAACCTAGGGAATAAATCGAAATCACACTTCCTGAAGTTTATGGAAATAATAGAGTGAAAATACGTCAGGTTTACACAAGTTTGAAACGTGGAATTGTAAAACTAACAGTGCCAAAGTCCATAAACAATGGTATTTAAAAAAGACATAGTTGTGACTTAGGCACACTATTGAAATGACCCCTTCAATTAATACACAAGCGGTAAGACATGTGACCAGATTAGGAAATTCCAAGGAACGACAACACCGCTCTTCCTCTACAGCTTGAAAAGCCTTGTAACCCTGGATCAATAAATCAAAAGACAATGTGATAATGCTGCAATATTCATATGCTAAGTTAATGTTGTGATACTGTTGTGATAATGTTGGATAATCTTGTGGTAAAACCCAATGTTGTGATAGTGTTGTGATAATGTTGTGATAGTGTTGTGATAATGTTGTGATAATGTTGTGATAATGTTGTGATAGTGTTGTGATAGTTTGTGATAAATTGTGATAATCTTGTGATAGTGTTGTGATAGTATTAGTGATAGTGTTGTGATAGTGTTGTTAAAGTGTTGTGATAATCTTGTGGTAATGTTGTAATAATGTTGTGATTGTTGTGATAATGTGAATGTTGTAATAGTGTTGTGATAGTGTTGTGATACTGAAGTTATGTTGTTATAGTCTTGTGATAGTGTTGTGATAATGCAGTAATGTTGTTATGATGATAGTGTTGTAATAATGTGATAGTTTTGTTGTTAATGAATAGTGTTTATAATGTGGTAATGTTGTTATAAATAATGTTGGTTGTTAAATGTGTTTGTGATGATGTAATCTTGTTGTAATGTTGTAATAATGTTGATAATGATATAGTGTTGTGATAATGTGGTAATGTTGTGATAGTGTTGTAATAATGTGGTAATGTTGTTATAGTGTTGTGTGATGTGGTAATGTTGCAATAGGGTTGTGATAATGTGTTGTTGTTATAGTGTTGTAATAGTGTTGTGATAATGTGGTAATGTTGTAATAGTGTTGTGATAATGTGGTAATGTTGTGATAGTGTTGTGATAATGTGGTAATGTTGAGATAGTGTTGTGATAATGTGGTAATGTTGTGATTGTGTTGTGATAATGTGGTAGTGTTGTGATAGTGTTGTGATAATGTGGTAATGTTGTTATAGTGTTGTGATACTATTGTGATAATGTGGTAATGTTGTAATAGTGTTGTGATGATGTTGTAATGTTGTGATAGTGTTGTGATAATGTGGTAATGTTGCTATGGTGTTGTGATAGTGTTGTGATAATGTGGTTATGTTGTGATAGTGTTGTGATAATGTGGTAATGATGTAATAGTGTTGTGATAATGTGGTTATGTTTTGATAGTGTTGTATTAATGTGGTAATGTTGTAATAATGTTGTGATAATGTGGTAATGTTGAAACAGTGTTGTGATAATGTGGTTATGTTGTGATAGTGTTGTGATAATGTGGTAATGCTGTTATAGTGTTGTGATAATGTTGGTATGTTGTAATAGTGTTGTGATAATGTGGTAATGTTGTTATAGTGTTGTGATAGTGTTGTGATAATGTAAAAAAAAAGTGATAGTGTTGTGATAATGTGGTTATGTTGTGGTAGTGTTGTGATAGTGTTGTGATAGTGTTGTGATAATGTGGTAATGTTGTGATAATGTTATGATAATGTGGTAATGTTGCGATAGTGTTGTGATAATATGGTAATGTTGTGATAGTGTTTGCGATAATGTGGTAATGTTGTGATAATGTTGTGATAATGTGGTAATGTTGTGATAGTGTTGTGGTATGTGGTAATGGTGTAATAGTTTTGTGATAATGTGGGGATAGTGTTGTGATAATGTTGTGATAATGTGGTAATGTGTCTGATAGTGTTGCGACAGTGTGGTAATGGACTGATAGTGTTGTGATAGTGTTGTGATAATGTGGTAATGTTGTGATAGTGTTGTGATAGTGTTGTGTTATAGTTCTGATAGTGTTCTGATAATGTGGTAATATTGTGATAGTGTGGTAATGTTGTAATAGTGTTGTGATAATGTGGTAATGTTGTTAATAGTGTTGTGATAGTGTTGTGATAATGTGGTTTTGTTGTGATAGTGTTGTGATAATGTGGTTATGTTGTGATAGTGTTGTGATAATGTGGTTATGTTGTGGTAGTGTTGTGATAGTGTTGTGATAGTGTTGTGATAATGTGGTTATGTTGTTATAGTATTGTGATAATGTGGTAATGTTGTTATAGTGTTGTGATAATGTGGGTATGTTGTAATAGTGTTGTGATAATGTGGTAATGTTGTTATAGTGTTGTGATAGTGTTGTGATAATGTGTGGTTTTGTTGTGATAGTGTTGTGATAATGTGGTTATGTTGTGGTATTGTTGTGATAGTGTTGTGATAGTGTTGTGATAATGTGGTAATGTTGTGATAGTGTTGTGATAATGCAGTAATGTTGTAATAGTGTTGTGATAATGTGGTAATGTTGTAATAGTGTTGTGATAACGTGGTAATGTTGTAATAGTGTGGTGATAATGTGGTTATGTTGTAATAGTTTTGTGATAATATGGTGATGTTGTGATAGTGCTGTTATAACGTGGTAATGTTGTAATAGTGTGGTGATAATGTGGTTATGTTGTAATAGTGTTGTGATAATGTGGTAATGTTTGTAATAGTCTTGTGATAATGTGGTAATGTTGTGATAATGTTGTGGTAATGTGGTGATGTCGTGATAGTGTTGTGATAAAGTGGTAATGTTGTGATAATGTTGTGATAATGTGGTAATGTTGCGATAGTGTTGTGATAATATGGTAATGTTGTGATAGTGTTGCGATAATGTGGTAATGTTGTGATAATGTTGTGATAATGTGGTAATGTTGTGATAGTGTTGCGGTAATGTGGTAATGGTGTAATAGTTTTGTGATAATGTGGTGATAGTGTTGTGATAATGTTGTGATAATGTGGTAATGTTTCTGATAGTGTTGCGATAATGTGGTAATGTTCTGATAGTGTTGTGATAGTGTTGTGATAATGTGGTAATGTTGTGATAGTGTTGTGTTAGAGTTCTGATAGTGTTCTGATAGTGTGGTAATGTTGTGATAGTGTTGTGATAATGTGGTAATGTTGTAATATTGTTGTGATAATGTGGTAATGTTGTGATAGTGTTGTGATAATGTGGTAATGTTCTAATATTGTTGTGATAATGTGGTAATGTTGTGATAGTGTTGTGATAATGTGGCAATGTTGTGAGAGTGTTGTGATAATGTCGTAATGTTGTGAGAGTGTTATGATAGTGTTGCGATATTGTTGTGTTAGAGTTCTGATAGTGTTCTGATAATGTGGTAATGTTGTAATAGTGTTGTGATAATGTGGTAATGTTGGTATGATGTTGTTATGATGCTGTGTAACTGTTGTGATAATATGGTAATGTTGTGATAGTGTTGTGATACTGTTGTGATAATGTGGTAATGTTGTGATAGTGTTGTAATAGTGTTATGATAGTGTTGTAATAGTCTTGTGATAGTGTTGCAATAGTGTTGTGACAGTGTTGTAATAGTGTTGTGATAGTGTTGTAATAATGTTGTGAAAGTGTTGTAATAATGTTGTCATAGTATTGTGATAGTGTTGTGATAATGTGGTAATGTTGTGATAGTGTTGTGATAATGTGGTAATGTTGTGATAGTGTTGTGATAGTGTTGTAATATTGTTGTGATAGTGTTGTAATAATGTTGTCATAGTATTGTGAGAGTGTTGTGATAATGTGGTAATGTTGTGATGGTGTTGTGATAGTGTGGTAATGCTGTGATAGTGTTGTGATAATGTGGTAATGTTGTAATAGCGTTGTGATAATGTGATAATGTTCTGATAATGTAGTAGTGTTGTGATAGTGTGGTAATGTTGTGATAGTGTTGTGGTAATGTTGTGATACCGTTGTGATAGTGTTATTGTTTCCATCCTCAACTTTAATATTATTGTTTTCATCATCAACTCTATTGTTATTGTTTCCATTATCAACTCTATTATTATTGTTTACATCATCAACCCTATTGTTGTGACCACCATCATCAACACTATTGTTATTGTTTCCATTATCAACTCTATTATTATTGTTTACATCACCAACTCTCTTGTTATTGTTTCCATCATTACATCTATTATTACTGTTTTCATCAAATCTATTATTATTGTTTCCATCATCAAATCTATTATTATTGTTTCCATCATCAAATCTTTTATCAAAATCTATTATTATTGTTTCCATCATCAAATCTATTATTATTGTTTCCATCATCAAATCTATTATTATTGTTTCCATCATCAAATCTATTTTTATTGTTTACATCATCAAATTTATTATTATTGTTTCCATCATCAATTCTATTATCATTGTTTCCACCATCAAATCTATTATTATTGCTTTAATCATCAACTCTATTATTATTGTTTCCATCATCAAATTTATTATGATTGTTTACAGCATCAACCCTATTGTTATGACCACCATCATAAAGTTTATTATTCTGACCCACCCACATCATCAAGTCTATTATTATTGTTTCCATCATCAACTCTATGTATTATTGTTACTATCATCAACTCTCTTGTTATTGTTTCCATCATAAAGTCTATTATTATGACCAACATCATCAACTCTATTGTTTCAATAATCAACACTATTATTATTGTTTCCATCAACACATTTATTATTATTGTTTCCATCATTAACTCTTTTGCAATTGTTTCCATCATCAACCCTATTGTTATTGCTTTCATCAACACATCTCTTAATATTGTTTTCATCATCAAATATATTATTATTGTTTCAATCATCAACCCTATTGTTATTGTTTTCATCAACACATCTATCAATATTGTTTTCATCATCAAATCTATTATTATTGTTTCCATCATCAGCACTATGGTTATTTATTTGCATCATCAACTATATTGTTATTGTTTCCATCATGTACTCTATTGTTATTGTTTCAACCATCACCAATTGTTATTGTTTCCTTCATCAACAGTATTGTTGTTATCTCCATCATCGATTCTATAGTTATTGTTTCCATCGTCAGTTCTATTGTTATTGTTTACATCATCAACTCTATTATTATTGTTTCCATCATCAATTTTATTGTTATGACTACCATCATCTACTCTATTGTTATGAACACTATCATCTACTCTATTGTTATGAACACTATCATCTACTCTATTGTTATGATCACTATCATCTACTCTACTGTTATGATCACTATCATCTACTCTATTGTTATGACCACTATCATCTACTCTATTGTTATGAACACTATCATCTACTCTATTGTTATGACCAATATCATCTACTCTATTGCTATGAACACTATCATCTACTCTATTGTTATGATCACTATCATCTACTCTATTGTTATGACCACTATCATCTACTCTATTGTTATGACCACTATCATCTACTCTATTGTTATGACCACTATCATCTACTCTATTGTTATGATCACTATCATCTACTCTATTGTTATGAACACTATCATCTACTCTATTGTTATGAACACTATCATCTACTCTATTGTTATGAACACTATCATCTACGCTATTGTTATGAACACTATCATCTACTCTATTGTTATGACCACTATCATCTACTCTATTGTTATGACCACTATCATCTACTCTATTGTTATGAACACTATCATCTACTCTATTGTTATGAACACTATCATCTACTCTATTGTTATGAACACTATCATCTACTCTATTGTTATGATCACTATCATCTACTCTATTGTTATGATCACTATCATCTACTCTATTGTTATGATCACTATCATCTACTCTATTGTTATGACCACTATCATCTACTCTATTGTTATGAACACTATCATCTACTCTATTGTTATGATCACTATCATCTACTCTATTGTTATGACCACTATCATTTACTCTATTGTTATGAACACTATCATCTACTCTATTGTTATGACCACTATCATCTACTCTATTGTTATGAACACTATCATCTACTCTATTGTTATGAACACTATCATCTACTCTATTGTTATGACCACTATCATCTACTCTATTGTTATGAACACTATCATCTACTCTATTGTTATGACCACTATCATCTACTCTATTGTTATGAACACTATCATCTACTCTATTGTTATGAACACTATCATCTACTCTATTGTTATGACCACTATCATCAACTCTATTGTTATGACCACTATCATCTACTCTGTTGTTATGACCCATCAACTATCATCTACTCTATTGTTATGACACTACCATCAACTCTATTATTATTACTACTATCATCTACTCTGTTATTATTACTACCATCAACTCTATTATTATTACTACAATCAACTCTATTATTATTACTACCATCAACTCTATTATTATTACTACCATCAACTCTATTATTATTACTACCATCAACTCTATTATTATTACTACCATCAACTCTATTATTATTACTACAATCAACATTATTATTACAACTCTATTATTATTACTACCATCAACTCTATTATTATTACTACCATCAACTCTATTACTACCATCAACTATTATTATTACTACCATCAACTCTATTATTATTATTACTACCATCAACTCTATTATTATTACTACCATCAACTCTATTATTATTATTATCAACTCTATTATTATTACTACCATCAACTCTATTATTATTATTACTACCATCAACTCTATTATTATTACTACTACCATCAACTCTATTATTATTATTACTACCATCAACTCTATTATTATTACTACTACCATCAACTCTATTATTATTATTACTACCATCAACTCTATTATTATTACTACTACCATCAACTCTATTATTATTATTACTACCATCAACTCTATTATTATTACTACCATCAACTCTATTATTATTATTACTACCATCAACTCTATTATTATTATTACTACCATCAACTCTATTATTATTATTACTACCATCAACTCTATTATTATTGTTACTACCATCAACTCTATTATTATTATTACTACCATCAACTCTATTATTATTATTACTACCATCAACTCTATTATTATTGTTACTACCATCAACTCTATTATTATTGTTACTACCATCAACCTATTATTATTGTTACTACCATCATCAACTTGTTACTACTATTATTATTGTTTACTACCATCAATTCTATTATTATTGTTACTACCATCAACTCTATTATTATTGTTACTACCATCAACTCTATTATTATTGTTACTACCATCAACTCTATTATTATTGTTACTACCATCAACTCTATTATTATTACTACCATCAACTCTATTATTATTATTACTACCATCAACTCTATTATTATTGTTACTACCATCAACTCTATTATTATCATTACTACCATCAACTCTTATTATTATTATTACTACCATCAACTCTATTATTATTACTACCATCAACTCTATTATTATTATTACTACCATCAACTCTATTATTATTATTACTACCATCAACTCTATTATTATTGTTACTACCATCAACTCTATTATTATAATTACTACCATCAACTCTATTATTATTATTACTACCATCAACTCTATTATTATTGTTACCATCAACTCTATTATTATTGTTACTACCATCAACTCTATTATTATTACTACCATCAACTCTATTATTATTACCATCAACTCTATTATTACTCTATTATTATTATTACTACCATCAACTCTATTATTATTATTATTACCATCAACTCTATTATTATTATTATTACTACCATCAACTCTATTATTATTATTACTACCATCAACTCTATTATTATTATTATTACCATCAACTCTATTATTATTATTATTACCACCATCAACTCTATTATTATTACTACCATCAACTCTATTATTATTACTACCATCAACTCTATTATTATTATTATTACTACCATCAACTCTATTATTATTACTACCATCAACTCTATTATTATTATTACTACCATCATCTCTATTATTATTATTACGACCATCAACTCTATTATTATTATTACTACCATCAACTCTATTATTATTATTACTACCATGAACTCTATTATTATTGTTACTACCATCAACTATATTATTATTATTACTACCATCAACTCTATTATTATTACTACCATCAACTCTATTATTATTGTTACTACCATCTATATTTGTATTATTACCCCCACCATCAACTATGTTTATTACCATCAACTATGTTTGTATTATTACCCCCACCATCAACTCTGTTTGTATTATTACCCCCACCATCAACTCTGTTTGTATTATTACCCCCACCATCAACTCTGTTTGTATTATTACCACCATCAATTCTGTTTGTATTATTTTTTACCACCATCAACTATGTTTGTATTATTACCACCATCAACTATATTTGTATTATTACCCCCCACCATCAACTATGTTTGTATTATTACCACCATCACCTCTATTTGTATTATTACCCCCACCATCAACTATGTTTGTATTATTACCACCATCAACTCTATTTGTATTATTACCCCCACCATCAACTATGTTTGTATTATTACCACCATCAACTCTATTTGTATTATTACCCCCACCATCAACTCTGTTTGTATTATTACCAACATCAACTCTGTTTGTTTGTACCAACATCAACTCCCCCACCATCAACTCTGTTTGTATTATTACCCCCACCATCAACTCTGTTTGTATTATTTCCACCACAACTCTATTTGTATTATTACACCATCTCTGTTTGTATTATTACCCCCACCATCAACTCTATTTGTATTATTACTACCCACCATCAACTCTGTTTGTATTATTACCACCACCATCAACTCTGTTTGTATTATTTCTACCACCATCAACTCTGTTTGTATTATTACCCCCACCATCAACTCTGTTTGTATTATTACCCCCACCATCAACTCTATTTGTATTATTACCCCCACCATCAACTCTGTTTGTATTATTACCCCCACCATCAACTCTATTTGTATTATTACCCCCACCATCAACTCTGTTTGTATTATTACCCCCACCATCAACTATGTTTGTATTATTTCTACCACCATCAACTCTGTTTGTATTATTACCCCCACCATCAACTCTGTTTGTATTATTACCACCACCATCAACTCTATTTGTATTATTACCCCCATCAACTCTATTTGTATTATTACCACCATCAACTCTATTTGTATTATTACCACCATCAACTCTATTTGTATTATTACCACCATCAACTCTATTTGTATTATTACCACCATCAACTCTATTTGTATTATTACCACCATCAACTCTATTTGTATTATTACCACCATCAACTCTATTTGTATTATTACCACCATTAACTCTATTTGTATTATTACCACCATTAACTCTATTTGTATTATTACCACCATCAACTCTATTTGTATTATTACCACCATCAACTCTATTTGTATTATTACCACCACCATCAACTCTATTAGGATTAATACCACCATTAACTCTATTAGTATTAATACCACCATT
Organism: Doris montereyensis; assembly: GCA_037039925.1. Classification (NCBI taxonomy): domain Eukaryota; kingdom Metazoa; phylum Mollusca; class Gastropoda; order Nudibranchia; family Dorididae; genus Doris; species Doris montereyensis. The sequence goes on along the minus strand of JAXRKP010002121.1, from coordinate 9,965 downwards.
AACTCTATTAGTATTAATACCACCATCAACTCTATTAGTATTAATACCACCATTAACTCTACAATAATAATAATAATAATAATAATAATAATAATAATAATAATAATAATAATAATAATAATAATAATAATAATAATAAATAAATAGCATTTTTATAGCGCATATCCAAGAAATTACTTAATGCTCTATGCGCATTCAAAAAGCAAAGAAGTAGATCTATAATATTATAATTCATAATAGTATAGATAATGGTAAAGATAAAGATCAAGATCAAGATCAAAGATCAAGATCAAGATAAAGATAAAGATGAAGATGAAGATAAAGATAAAGATAAAGATGAATATAAAGATGAAGATGAAGATGAAGATGAAGATGAAGATGAAGATGAAAATGAAGATGAAGATGAAGATGAAGATGAAGATGAAGATAAAGATGAAGATAAAGATAAAGATAAAGATAAAGATAAAGATGAAGATGAAGATAAAGATGAAGATAAAGATGAAGATGATAGATAAAGATGAAGATAAAGATAAAGATAAAGATAAAGATGAAGATGAGATAAAGAAAAAGATGAAGAAGATAAAAGATAAAGATAAAGATCAAGATAAAGACAAAGACAAAAGATAATAAAGATAAAGATAAAGATAAAGATAAAGATAAAGATAAAGATAAAGATAAAGATAAAAATAAAGGTAAAGATAAAAATAAAGATAAGATAAAGATAAAGATAAAGATAAAGATAAAGATAAAGATAAAGATCAAGATGAAGATGAAGATGAAGATAAAGATAAAGATAAAGATGAAGATAAAGATTGAAAACAAAGATAAAGATAAAGATAAAGATAAAGATAAAGACAAAGATAAAGATAAAGATAAAGACAAAGACAAAGATAATAAAGACAAAGACAAAGATAAAGACAAAGATAAAGATAAAAATAAAAATAAAAAAGATAAAGATAAATATAAGATATGAGAAAGATAAAGATGAAGATAAAGATAAAGATAACGATGGAGGTGGAGGTGGAGATGGAGGTGGTGGTGGAGGTGGAGATGGAGGTGGAGGTGGAGGTCGTGGTGGAGGTGGAGGTCGGAGGTGGGTCGTGGTGGAGGTGGAGGTGGTGGTGGGAGGTGGAGGTGGAGATGGAGGTGGAGGTGGAGGTGGAGGTGTGGTGGTGGTGGTGGAGAGGTGGAGGTGGAGGTGGTGGTGGAGGTGGAGGTGGTGGAGGTGGAGATGGAGGTGGAGGTGGAGAATGGAGGTGGAGGTGGAGGTGGGTGGAGGTGGAGGTGGGAGTGGTGGAGGTGGAGGTGGAGGTGTGGAGGTGGAGGTGGAGGTGGAGGTGGAGGTGGAGGTGGAGGTGGAGATGGAGGTCGGTGGTGGTGGAGGTGGAGGTGGGTGGAGGTGGTGAGGTGGATGTGGAGGTGGAGATGGAGGTGGAGGTGGAGGTGGAGGTGGAGGTGGATGGTGGTGGGTGGAGGTGGAGGTGGAGGTGGAGATGGAGGTGGTGGTGGAGGTGGAGGTGGTGGTGGAGATGCAAGAGGTGGAGGTGGAGGTGGAGGTGGAGGTGGAGGTGGAGGTGGAGGTGGAGGTTGGAGGTGGAGGTGGAGGTGGAGGTGGGGTGGTGGTGGAGGTGGTAGGTGGAGGTGGAGATGGAGGTGGTGGTGGAGGTGGAGGTGGAGGTGGAGGTGGAGGTGGAGGTGGAGGTGGAGGTGGAGGTGGAGGTGGAGGTGGAGGTCGGGTGGGAGGGAGGTGGAGGTGGTAGGTGGAGGTGGAGGTGGAGGGAGTGGTTGGAGGTGGAGGAGGTGGAGGTGGAGGTGGTGGTGGTGGAGGTGGAGGTGGAGGTGGTGGTGGGAGGTGGAGGTGGAGGTGGAGGTGGAGGTGGAGGTGGAGGTGGTGGAGGTGGAGGTGGAGGTGGAGGTGGAGTGGTGGAGGTGGAGGTGAGGTCGGTGGTGGAGGTGGAGGTGGAGGTCGAGGTGGAGGTGGAGATGGAGGTGGTGGTGGAGGTGGAGGTGGAGGTGGTGGTGGAGGTGGTGGAGGTCGGTGGATGGAGGTCGTGGTGGAGATGGAGGTGGAGATGGAGGTGGTGGTGGAGATGGTGGAGATGGAGGTGGGGTGGAGATGGAGGTGGTGGTGGAGATGGAGGTCGTGGTGGAGATGGAGGTGGTGGTGGAGGTGGAGATGGAGGTCGGGTGGAGATGGAGGTCGTGGTGGAGGTGGAGGTGGAGGTGGTGGTGGAGGTGGAGGTCGGGTGGTGGAGGTGGAGATCGAGGTGGAGGTGGTGAAGGTGGAGGTGGAGGTGGAGGTGGAATGGAGGTGGAGGTGGTGGTGGAGGTGGAGGTGGAGGTGGTGGTGGAGGTGGTGTGGTGGAGATGGAGGTGGTGGGTGGAGGTGGTGGTGGAGGTAGGGTGGAGGTGGTAAGGTGGAGGTGGAGGTGGAGGTGGGAGGTGGAGGTGGTGGTGGAGGTGGAGGTGGAGGTGGAGGTGGAGGTGGTGGAGTGGAGGTGGAGGTGGAGGTGGAGGTGGTGGTGGAGGTGGAGGTGGAGGTGGATGGAGGTGGAGGTGGAGGTGGAGGTGGAGGTGGTGGTGGAGGTGGTGAGGAGGTGGTGGAGGTGGAGGTGGTGGTGGAGGTGGTGGTGGTGGAGGTGGAGGTGGAGGTGGAGATGGAGGTCGTGGTGGGAGGTGGAGGTGGAGGTGGAGGTGGATGGAGGTCGGTGGTGGAGGTGGAGGTGGGTGGAGGTGGTGGTGGAGGTGGTGGTGGAGGTGGTGGAGGTGGTGGTGGTGGTGGTGGAGGTGGAGATGGAGTTGGTGGAGGTGGAGGTGGAGGTGGAGGTGGAGGTGGAGATGGAGGTGGGAGATGGAGGGAGTGGAGGGAGGTGGAGGTGGAGGTGGAGGTGGAGGTGGAGGTGGAGGTGGAGGTGGAGGTGGTGGTGGAGGTGGAGGTGGAGGTGGAGGTGGAGGTGGAGGTGGAGGTGAGGTGGTGTGGAGGTGGAGTTGGAGGTGGAGGTGGAGGTGGAGGTGGAGGTGGAGGGAGGTGGAGGTGGAGGTGGAGGTGGAGGGAGGTGGAGGTGGAGGTGGAGGTGGAGGAGATTGGAGGTTGGAGGTGGAGGTGGAGGTGGAGGTGGAGGTGGAGGTGGAGGTGGAGGTCGGAGGTGGAGTTGGAGGTGGAGGTGGAGGTGGAGTGGTGGAGGTGAGATGGAGGTGGAGTTGGAGGTGGAGGTGGAGATGGAGGTGGAGGTGGAGGTGGAGTTGGAGGTGGAGGTGGAGGAGATGGAGGTGGAGGTGGGTGGAGATGGAGGTGGAGGTGGAGGTGGAGGTGGAAACGAAGATGAAAATAGAGGTAAAAATGAGAATACAGATAAGACGAAGATGAGAATAAAGATAAAGATAAAGATGGAGATGAGGATGAGGATGAAGATGAAGATGGAATTGAAGATATAGATAAAGATAAAGATAAAGATAAGGTTGATAAAGATAAAGACAAGGATAAAGACAAGGGATAAATATAAGCTAAAGATAAAGATAACGATAAAGATAAAGTGAAAGGTTCACCGACTTGTACATCAATGGAGGTGGAGTCTACGTGGGTGCTTCTTGCTAGCACTTTGACAAAATCTAAAATTATAGTTACAGATTTCACATCAGAATAAAATCTAGATAAAGTTACCCAGGATGAGGATCAAGACAAAATCTAGTTAGATAAAGTTACCCATTTCAAGATCAAGACAAAGTCTATTTATAGTTACCCATTTCAAGATCAGACAAAATCTAGTTATAGTTACCCAATTCACATCAGACAAAATCTAGTTATAGTTACCCATTTCACTTTGACAAAATTTAGTTATAATTACCCATTTCATCAGACAAAATCTAGTTATAGTTACCCATTTCACATCAGACAAAATCTAGTTATAGTTACCCATTACACATCAGACAAAATCTATTTATAGTTATCCATTTCACATCAGACAAAATCTAGTTATAGTTACCCATTTCATATCAGACAAAATCTATTTATAGTTACCCATTTCACATCAGGCAAAATCAATTTATAGTTACCCATTTCACATCAGACAAAATCAATTTATAGTTACCCATTTCACATCAGACAAAATCTAGTTATAGTTACCCATTTCACATCAGACAAAATCAATTTATAGTTACCCATTTCACATCAGACAAAATCTAGTTATAGTTACCCATTTCACATCAGACAAAATCTATTTATAGTTACCCATTTCACATTAGACAAAATCTATTTATAGTTACCCATTTCACATCAGACAAAATCTAGTTATAATAACCCATTTCACATCAGACAAAATCTAGTTATAGTTACCCATTTCACATCAGACAAAATCTAGTTATAGTTACTCATTTCACATCAGACAAAATCTAGTTATAGTTACCCATTTCACATCAGACAAAATCTAGTTATAGTTACCCATTTCATATCAGACAAAATCTATTTATAGTTACCCATTTCACATCAGACAAAATCAATTTATAGTTACCCATTTCACATCAGACAAAATCAATTTATAGTTACCCATTTCACATCAGACAAAATCTAGTTATAATTACCCATTTCACATCAGACAAAATCAATTTATAGTTACCCATTTCATCAGACAAAATCTAGTTTATAGTTACCCATTTCATCAGACAAAATCTCACTTTATAGTTACCTATTTCACATCAGACAAAATCAATTTATAGTTACCCATTTCACATCAGACAAAATCAATTTATAGTTACCCATTTCACATCAGACAAAATCTAGTTATAGCGCTACCCATTTCCCATCAGACCAAATCAATTTATAGTTACCCATTTCACATCAGACAAAATCTACAAATAGTTACCCATTTCACATCAGACAAAATCTATTTATAGTTACCCATTTCACATCAGACAAAATCCTTCTCACTTTATAGTTACCCATTTCACACCAGAATCAAGTTAGGAAAG
>JAXRKP010002120.1:45000-69585 GCA_037039925.1 Doris montereyensis | reverse complement strand
ATTTAGCTATTCTATTGTCATTCATTCTGTTAACATGCCCAAACCATCTCAGTTCATTCATTTCTATCTTAGTTTTTATGCTATCTGCTTTGGTTTGATCTCTTATTGTTATTTCTGATTTTGTCTCTTTTAGTTTTCCTACTACTACTCTTCTCAGATATTTCATTTCGGCTGCCTGCACTCTACTGTATTCCCCACCGTCCCACCCCCCTAACCCTGTGTTGTATACTGCTATTCTTGTCTACCTACAAATGCCTTTCCTAGATGGTTATATATTGCACTTCCCTTTGGATTTTCTGGCTTTCTTCTCTTAGTTTTCCCTCTGAGTTAATCATTACTCTAAGTAATTGTAACCCTTTCCATTAATTGCTCCTAACCTTCCATGTTCCAAAAATCACAGTCCGTGGTTCTTTCCAGAGCCGTCTTTGGAAGTTCAAGCCGGGTATATCATTGCATATATTACTTTGAATCAGGTTGTTTTGGATAGGCAGGGATTAGCCCACTGTATCCTAGGTAGATGGTGAGACACGTTACACCGAGGCCCCCTACCGGTTGATAAATCGTATTATTTATCAGAAAATTTTATACGTATGTTTCGTCTGATTATCCCGATAGACGTGTATACGTTTTCTAGGACCCTGCATCATAATATTCTCAACAGGAAGCTGATATGTGCAGACGCAAGGCATTTGAAAGGAGATATAGAATAGGAAGAAGAAGAAGAAGAAGAAGAAGAAGAAGAAGAAGAAGAAGAAGAAGAAGAAGAAGAAGAAGAAGAAGAAGAAGAAGAAGAAGAAGAAGAAGAAGAAGAAGAAGAAGAAGAAGTATTTTAGTAAAGTGATGAGTTGATATCAAATTCACTATAGAATACCATGCGTTCACTACCATGTGAAGAAAAAAAGTTATTGTCGCAATTTCTTGATTTGTGTCTCCATTTCACGACCTTTACGCACTCTCAACCCCAGTAACAACAAAAATATGACATGGTCCTTTACAATAATATAATTGTCCTTAGCTGGCAATGATGCGTTTTCCACCAATGTCAAACATCTAGCCTTTCTAGTCTAGTCTAGTCTAGTCTAGTCGAGTAGCCGCTGGGTATACCAACCGTGGAGAGAGGTCATAAACTCGAACTGGGGCCTGTCTTCTCTGCTACGTACACTGGTTGGAAGTAAGGCTCCTTTTTATTTGTAATCAGAGAAAAGAAATATAATCGTTGTTATAATGCCGGCGCGAATAGAGAGAAGAAAATATAATTATATTCAACAAAGAAGGAAGATAGGTTTGACAAGTTCATTCCCACTGCGTCATAAAGCAAGGAGCCTGGTAAAGAGGAAAAGAAGTTGATGACGGGTTTTGTTTATTTCTACGCCTTTTCTTGCTCGTTATTTTATCATGATCACCTCTATTGATTTTGTATTGTTTCTTACGTGTAGGAAAAAAAGTATAAGGTGTATACAAAGATAGACGAGTCCTGATTACGTGTTCGTCATTTATAACAAAGTTTATTTGGTTAAGTATACTGTAATCTATATAATGTATATCATGTAGATAATTCTAAGCTGGCTGTTCTTTGTTCGCCAAAGGCTTTGTTGCCAGGCCACTAAGAGTAACCACATGTTTGATCCCAAGATCGTTTTCATTTAAGAAAGTTTTCTACCAAAAGTGACATTTAATTATTGAAAATATCAGTTTCCCGGTCTTTGAGTAGAATTTTCATTCAAATAAGCCGCCATTTTAAACAGGTTTTATGATTATAAAGTTGGAATAGTACCATCCACACCTACATCGCTAAGTTGGAATAGTACCATCCACGCCTACCTCGCTATGTTGGAATAGCACTATCCACGCCTATCTAGCTAACCTCAGTATCAAATACTGACCCGATCTAATAATCGTACTTGGTATCAACCGGGAGCGTAAACATGTTTGTAATTTATAAAACATCATGGTGTCAGATGATAATTTTTACAAAGCAGTCGGGCGAAAAGACATTAACAGTAAGCAAGCGCGTGCATACAAAAGACGATAAAGAGCCAGCAGCACATTGAAATGTTTAGAGAAAATGACACACAAATGTTACGAAAGCATATATCAAAACGATAAGAAATTAATATTTTATACCCCGACTGAATACACCGGCTTACAACAACCGTAAACAGGAAATGAGACGTGCACATTATTTTGAACGCAGGAGGAGATAAAAGAAAATTCAATTTTTGTTCAATAACTCTTCCACGAGGCTATACGTCAGGGGACGAGATAAGGGCGCGTCTCCTGCGTGCTGTTTCAAATAAGAATCATAGGAGGGGGCGACCCAACACTGAGAAAGCAATGCACACACAGGGCTTGGCTTGAGCAAAGAACGTCGTGTACACAATTTGAACTTCGACTGTTTCCCAGGCATTGCCGAATACGTAAATTGACGATTATACTCACTGGTCTTATTGAGGACGTTAATTATAATGCAATCGCTGTCAATTCATGTCCATTTATGGTATTAAAACAACAACAAAAACATCAAAATAACAAAAACAAAATCAAATTTCTACTATGATCGTTTGTCTCGAGTCCATTATTGATCGGCTATGTGTTAAAATTGTCAAAGTTTGTTTCTTTGAAATTTACCCCGTCCATCATTGCGGCGATGTCAGGGTATTATCAAAGCAATTTGCACTATCACCCAAAATTCGTTCCTAAATATAATATTATGGCAAGATCGTCAGTTGTCAGACACGAATATAGCGTAGAGGAATTCTATACCATTAAGGTATATGATACACGGCATTAGCAATGATTCAAACCGATTACAAAAATCGTGAAGTATGGCTATACCAACCGGAAACCCTGACCTCCTTTACGATTTATATCAAACTGGGACGACTTATTCAAACATTTATAATTATCATGTTTACACTTTAGCTCTATGCTGTTTTATGAATGTCGAAATCATTCTCTCGAAGCTTCAACAGCGACCATTAATGGGCATTCACTCTGGTTCACAAAGGTGACAAAGGTTCATCTATACACTGTAGTAGAATGTATTTCAACAACCAAGAAAGAAACCTTGGATAGATTGTTAAGGAAGAAGGCACAGTGTACGACGAACGAATGGGTTGCACTGGGTTTACACGTGTTTAAGTCAATACCTCAAAGACTAAACAGCAAGCAAAGCGCAAATACTTCAGGCACTAGCTCTGACCTTTCATGAGACTGCAAAAACTTGAAACTGAAAGTAATAGGTTTTTGATGTTTTGTTTTGTTTTCCCCACCCAAAACCCCCAACTTCCTGAAACTTTAAAGAGAAAAAGAAAAGGTAAACAACGCTCATGAGTCGATGCGTAAAATTGCACATTCACGTAGACAAGGACAAACAGTTCGTAGGGCTCTTCTTTGGCACGACGCCATCACAATCCTGTACAATCGCACTAACAGAGAGCTAAGCAGATCATCGCTCTTGCTACCTCCGAGCGACAGTTTTTATCATCACAGAACGAAGGAGAACGGTTGCGGAAAGAACAATTTCACCCCACAAAAAACAATGAACATGAAAAAAATCATAATAATAATGAGACGGCGATGACTGCAAGAGATGCGGGATGAAAGGGGTGGGGTATATCACAGCAATTTAGTATTCATCACTCGCGGGGCTGGATTTAAGACAGCTGGAAATACATTTTTAATCTAATGCAAAGCGCCATAATATTACAACCGTCTTCTAGCAATCTCTTGAATCTTCAGCTAAAGGTATACCAATCGGATTATAGATATGGTGGTAATGGAATTGATAAAGAAAGCTGTCATGACTGAAAAGACACTGAATGAAAACATTCATGTACTTATTACGATTTCCATGGAGTCTACAGACCATACTCTATAATAGTCTGTAGATCTAACTCTAAGGTAATTTGCTTCAGGGCACATATGTCGCACGGAGGTTATAAAAACGGTTATTGAAGCTATAAAAGCGTCAGATGCCAAAAGCAAAGATACTGAATATGTATGCTGTTTTGTTATATATAAATCAAAACAAAGCTGGCGCGAGACTGACAGCGAACTGATCAGGAAGCCCTACACTGGAAATTTTAAAAAAAGAAAATAACGACGAATAGAAACGAAATTGACACTAAAACTTGAACAAAATAAGAATTTACCCCGTCCGCCATATATACGCAAGTAATTTCGGACGCAAGCCCGACATGATTGGCACGTCCTACCATGAATCCATCCTTTGGGACAGTCCCCATAGTATAGTACCATTTGAACACATTGCAAACATTTGATGAAAGAAAAATAAAAAAGAAGCTGGTTTCGTTCCAATAATGATTTTATTTTCTCACGGTCTCTGATGGTAGAATAATTAATTATACAGTAGTGACCGCCTAAATGCCCGGTGCTTGGGAAGCAGACAAAACGGGCATTTAGGTGAAAGTAGGTCTGGGGCAACAATTTGAGGGTAGGCCTATTTCTGTGACGTTGGTTTCCCTAGTGACTTGCCAATTTCGTCCAGGATTTAAAGCTTCTTTTGAAAATAATTTCCTGGTTTATTCATTTGTTTTTCAAGATGTAGATTTGTATGTAGCCGTGCAAAATTCAAGTTGTTACTATGGAGGCTAAGAGAAAAAGGACCTGATCCAATGCTTCCTCATTAACTGGCATAACCCACACTATAATCACCTAACTTATTTAATCACGACACCTATGACTTAAGTAATTATACAAATTTGGATGAGAAAATCGGATAAAGACAAATTTAATGTGAAAAAAAAGGAAACCTGAAAACCATTACGCTCTTTAACGCTGAGGTAGTGAGCGCGCGGATGGGTTGACTGTCTCTCGCCATGAAGACCCGAAGTCACATTGGATACGGCCAATGCCAGACTGTTCACACCTTGTCCCTCGATCGCGATGAGCGTCCGGTCTAAAGAAGCCAGGTGATTGCATGCCACTTACGACATCAAGAAAGAGATGTGGGCAGGGTCCGGAAGACTGTTCAATTCTAATTGCCCGATGACCAACCAGTGGTCCAATGGGACAAAGGATGTGCTGTACATTGGGTGGAGTTATTACGGACGTATTTTATAATACTTTGGAGAAAACGATACCTGCAGTTGTCTTTGAGACCGGGCATTTAGGCGAAAATCTTGGTTTTCAAACGGGCATTTAGAGGGGCAATTTATATAGAAAAAATTCGGTTTCAACGAGATTGAGGGCATTTAGGCGAAACGGACATTTAGGCGGTCACTACTGTAGTCGCATTGTAGAGCTCCTGTCGGTGAGTTTGGTTAAAATTGAAATTTACCCAGTCCATCATATGCGGTGATCTGTGTAAATTAAGAGGAATAAGCAAGATAAAAGATATAAAAATAAATAAAAGGAAAGAGATAGAATCTACCAATACCGCCGGCGAACCACCCACCTAATAACCGATTCAAAGTATGTGGAATATGCAATGCACAACGTCACTGAGTGTCGATACCATTGACTGATTGTAGCTGTCTGTATTGTTTCTTTTCCTTCATTTAAATCAACTCATCCATCTTGGATGGTGATCTCAAGTCTCAAGAGATTCTCACGCTGTTGAACTGTCTATACAGTGGTACAGTGGGGTAACTGAGACGAACGGCGACGTTTTACCGTGTCGCCACCTGGGGTGCCTCCTAAACACGCTGCCTGTTGAGTAATACTACTATACATCGCTGCCAAGGGTTCCCTCGGAGCTCGCAGCTTTAGATGATGTGATGTGATCTCAAGACGAATGAAAAGAGAATAAAATTGCAGAATTTATTAGCAGCACCTGGCATCCCCCAACACACACCCACAGAGAACTGCACATTCTGTGATTTTGTTTAGTACATGTACAATGTACTGAGTTGTTCTGCCCATTTTTTTTACCCTTTCTTGTTTGAAGATGAGGGGGGGGGGAACTTGTAAACAGGATGTGAAAAATTGCTATCGCCAACATGTAGGACATCAAAACAACAATAGCACACCGTCGCACGCAAGATGAAATCTAAGTGGCAGTGTTGGATCAGTGCCCACTACCATGTTCTTTATTCTTTACTGTTACAGTTGACCCGCCTCCCCCCCTCTCCTGTTTTTTTTTTCACTTCAGTGTAATAATGTCACAATGCCATTGTCATCGTCTGTGTTCATGCCTGTGTACCAAATTAGAATCTCGACACAAAATTAAATATATTTGGGCGTGTGAGGGTGAGTATGTTTATATGAGAGATAGAGATAGAGAGATAGAGAGATAGATAGATAGAGAGAGAGAGAGAGAGAGAGAGAGAGAGAGAGAGAGAGAGAGAGAGAGAGAGAGAGAGAGAGAGGGGTAGAAAGAGTGTGTGTGTGAGAGAGAGAGAGAGAGAGAGAGAGAGAGAGAGAGAGAGAGAGAGAGAGACAGAGAGAGAGAGAGACAGACAGAGAGAGACAGAGAGAGAGAGAGAGAGAGAGAGAGAGAGACAGAGAGAGAGAGAGAGAGAGAGAGAGAGAGAGAGAGAGAGAGAGAGAGAGAGAGAGAGAGAGAGAGAGAGGGAGAGAGAGAGTGAGAGATTTTAAAGAGCCCATCCCTCAAGTCATTAGACAACAATCCAACAGGCGTGACCGAGTGTTTCGTTCAGGGCTAAGGGATGTCTCTCAAAAAGGCTAGCTATAATGTGATGCAATCCGGTAGACCAAGTCACGACCATGAAAACAAACAAAAAACACGCAATGCTACAAAAACATATAATAGCACATTACGTCTTCCATCTAGTTCACTCGGTTGACACAATGTTATACTATAATAGTGGACAGAATGAAATTTTATCAAGTAGGCTTGTTTGTTACACTAGAATTCGAATCTTCAGTGCCTAGCACACACACACACACACACATATGTATATAAATATAAAATTATTGGGTCAATCTCTGTATGTGAAATAAAAGGAAACAGCTATAGTTTGTTTCATTGAAATGTAACCCGGTCACCACATCATGGTGATCTCAGGGTGAACTAAAAGGAACATCAAGATGAAAGATAAGAGAAAGAGTGAAAGGATAAACGTAGGACCTGCTAGGTGCACCCGCCAACCGCTCAGCCAACCTACCAGAGCTCCCACCTACCGAACACTCTGGCGCCCTTGGAGGAAGATTTAACACACACACACACACACATAATGATATTAGTGTGGGACACACATACACTTCACACAAAAAAACATCGATAGGGGGCAAACAAAGACAGAGATACACTTTACTGAAATTTACCCCGTCATAAAGTGCTGTTATCTCAATGGCTGTTTGGGAGGGGGAGGGGTAAACTAAGATAATATATAAGTCAGCATGAAAGGCAACAAGTAAACCAATAAAAGAAAGAAGTAAGATTTACAACGGCTGTTTGAGTAGTGCACACCCCAACCAACAAAAGATAGATAAAGAGATATCTGGATAAAAGATAGGTAGATAGATAGATATAGTAGATAGGTAGACACATATATATATAGATAGATATATAGATGGATAGATAAATAAATAGAAAGATAGATCGATAGAAAGATAAATAGATAGCTATCTTGAATGGGGTCGGTGGCCTAGTGGTCAGGTGTCAGTCTTGGAATGATACGATCCTAGGTTCGATTTCTAACAATGCTAGGTCTCAGGTTGTGTTCCTTGGGAAAGATACATAACATGTATTCACCCAACTAAACCCAAGCGCAAATGGATACCAGCAACAGCTTGGGACTAAAAACCTATGACAAACTAGTGTCCAAGAGATGATTTTAATCCCCTATTCCGCTTCTTGTTATAGAAATCGGGAGAAGCTCCGACTCTATTGGCCGTAAGCGCCTTGAAGGGCACATATAAGACCATCAATATAACTGCAAAGCAAAAGCAGGCTCACCCGTTGTAAAGCAATCGGGCTGACAGTTTCACACATGATACCCCTTCACACAATCAGATTGCATTAAAGATGCATCCCGTCCACCATAATCAGTAATTTCAGGGTGAATTAAGAGGAAACAGCAAGATGACAGATAAGTGAAAGAAAGAAAGAGAGAGAGAGAGAGAGAGAGAGAGAGAGAGAGAGAGAGAGAGAGAGAGAGAGAGAGAGAGAGAGAGAGAGAGAAAGAGAGGGAGAGAGAGAGAGTAGACAGAGAGAGAGAGAGAGAGAGAGAGAGAGAGAGAGAGAGAGAGAGAGAGAGAGAGAAATAGACACACAGAGAGAGAAATAGACACAGAGAGAGAGAATAGACACAGAGACAGAGAGAGAGAGAGAGAGAGAGAGAGAGAGAGAGAGAGAGAGAGAGAGAGAGAGAGAGAGAGAGAGAGAGAGAGAGAGAGAGAGAGAGAGAGAGAAACAGACAGACAGCGAGATATAGAGAGTGGAAAAGACAAACAGACACATACACCGATAGGTAATTCAGGAAACGGGTGGTTATAGAAAGACACACACACACGTAGATTAAAAGCAGGGAAAGTTTTAAGGAGACAAATAAATAATTAAAATAATAAACAGAGAAGTACGACTGACCAAAAACAAAATAGCTAACAAACATAAACTAAAAATAGAAGACAATCCACAAATGTATAAATCAAAATGGCTTTGCGAAAACAAAACAAAAATCTATCAAAATAAGATGTCACTTACGCTTTGTGCTGTAAGGTAACGGCAAAATGTACAGGAAGCCTGCCCGTAAAACAGAAGTCCTAAGTCAAATTATACTATCACCCGTTTTGATCAGGGGCTTTCTCCTTTCAATCCATTCTCAATCCACTGGCTTCGACACAAAACTATTATAGCTACGAATGCAAAAATTAATAAGGCAATGAAAGCATACTATAAGGGCAGATTCAGCTGGATTGACTGTTAAACCAACATTTCACTCTCTGTGTAAATCACTCTTTGATTTACAAAAGGTGTTTGACAGTAAGTAAATCGAAATCGGGTACATTATGAGGCCAACAAACCACTGACCTGGAAAGAGTTCAACCAGACGTGAATGTTAGGTTTGAAATAAATGAGGTCAGCAGAGGCAACCTAGATCAGGTGGCATTGTTGGTTCAAGCAAAGGAAAGGATGCGAGTAAACGCTAGCGACGTTACGCCCGAGTATTGTTCTTTGTTGACCGTACTAATGTAGTCTAGATCTAGTATTCAACTCCACTTCTTTGGCTTGCCTTGGCACAGAAACCCCTAAGTAAAAAGCCCAAAAGTAGATCACTCAGATGAGGAGGTCTTCTCCTAGAAAAGCAATACTTTAAATGAAATGCTTTTTAACGATATAGGATTTTATAAAGGAGTACATGCACCAGGATGAATGGCATTTAATAACAGACGCTTTTTTATTTGACTTACCCGCATCCACAACTGATGTGATTTCGGCGCTTTTGGAAAGATTTTTAATTATGCCCGGACTGCCCTGTTCACCGCCAAGGGATCTTTAACATAGTTGAGAGGCCGACACCTTGCCTCAGGACGACCGACCCCCCCCCCCCCCCCCCCAAAGATGCCGTACGTTTAATAACAGACGCAAAAAGGTGAATTAATAATGACGAAGAAAGGGCAACAGTATACTATTTAAACTTCTCACAATTGTGTCGGTAAAAATACATGTATTTATTTAATTAGTTTTCATCGATGACTGCAATGTTTTAATAAATAGATCGTAGGTATGGCATAATGGTGCTCCAACCTGTAGCAATTAACTAAAGATTGAAGTACGAATATTTGACGCGTCAAAGTAACTACATCTAGAGGCATCAGTGAAATACGAAACTGCACCAGGTGAAAGATGATCATAGGGCAGTAACAGCTGATAACGACACACACACACCAAATGCGTGTGAAGCCAACCAAGCATCCAACTTTATTCCCTCTATGCCAAGTAATATGAGATCTGACCTCATCTGACAGCATATTTTGGTTGATAGTTCCAATGAAATTTATCTTTTCCACCATTTGCGGAGGTCTCCGGATGAATTGTGAGGAAACAGCAAGATGACAGAAACATAATATATTGATTTTAAAAAATCTACAATTGTACATCAAAGCAATAATACACACATAATACTATATTGTTTAAAATAAAAGCTTGATCCGCAATAAATTGTAGTAATAAAACAATGTTGTACTCACTGCCGAAGATGGTTCGATCAGCAAAGCAAGGGTCTGTAATTTTCGTTGAGAGAACAACACAAAACGGAAAGAAGAATAAAGACGAACAGAAAGAAAGAAAACATCATGCAACAAGAAGTCTCCCATCACCACGTACAACCCTGAAGCAACATTGAAATGAAAACCCTGTTTCAGATAGAATGTAGAATTTGTTTTCTCACTCACACAAAGTGGAAAGAGGGCTGTGTTTTTTCGTAAAAGAGAATACGGTTTGGAGCAGACACGAGTGGGAAGCGAAGGGTGGTGGGGGAGAGAGAGAGAGAGAGAGAGAGAGAGAGAGAGAGAGAGAGAGAGAGAGAGAGAGAGAGAGAGAGAGAGAGAGAGAGAGAGAGAGAGAGGGAGGTAACGTGTGGAAAGCGTCCACAAAGCGAATATTTTGGCCTATTCAATGACCGGGGGAAATATGATTTTTCGATAAAACTAAGGGGAAACTATTCATCTTCAGAATTAATGGCTACGGTAAGAAAATGTCCCCTGTTGTCTCTTTTTAAAATTCCAAATAACTCAACCCACATGACTTTCGCTGAGGTAATAAAAAAAAAAAGACGGGACAGTTTTTCTTCAAAGGGAAAAATCAGAAAAAGGAAGATTCGTTCTAATGGGCCAGATCAAAAGTTTAGTGCTGTCTTATTCTATTCAGGGCTTTCATTGGTTTCAAACATTAATAACATCCAATGGGCCAAATCGAACATTTAGTGCTGTCTTGTTCTATCTCCATTTGTGCACCTTTTTTTTTTTTACCTGATCTTAGAGAGAAGTTAAGAATATTCATGTAAACGGCAGTAAAATCTCGAGAACTCCCTTTCATTTGCGATATTGGAACTGCATTTGGCTCTACGGTGGTTTGATTTGATTTACGCTTTTACCCACACCCATACCGAGGGTGATCTCGATCTACAGTGACAAGTTTCTACATAACTTAGCAAAGAAGTCCAAGCTTTCGTGAGCTCATTTCTCAAAAACGGAGACACGGAGATCGGACATGAAGACAACAACACTGTCCTGGCCAAATGTTAAAAATGGTCTCACGTCTGTGGTAGTCTATAATATTACCATTATGTGTTGATTTCGGAGCTAAGGAAAAACTACATTTTCAATGAGTTCTCACTGACTGACATTAACTCCTACAATGCCGACCACTCCAAACGGAACTTCGTTATAATACCAGGGAACAAAATACGTTTCGTTTTACAACACATTACGTGCATTCAGAATCAAGCCAGAACACGCAATGTGGGAAACAGCCAACACACCAACATCACAGTTACAGCTGATCCCATGCCACTCGAAGACAATCATTCAGGTGGGCCAATTTCAAAATTATACAGTTACAAAGACGGTTTTTCAATATAATGTCAATTTGAAGAAATATAATAATAATAATAATAATAATAATAATAATAATAATAATAATAATAATAATAATAATAATAATAAGAAGAAGAAGAAGAAGAAGAAGAAGAAAAATGATACTAATACTAATAATACTAATAATAATGAACGTTGAAGTTGTGATGTACTTTTAAAAAAAACAAATACATTGTAAAGTTAATCTAAGAGCTTGTAAAACCACAAATCATAGATCATATAAAGAGCGTATTGCTTCAGCTCAGCTTCTACTCTACGACTAGATAGATAACACACACACACACAAACCTCAGTTTAGCGCGAAAAGAATAACTAAAATCACCTGTTGACACCTTCCACATCCAACTCCTGTGTCTGTCCGACCATAAAACACATCTACAGAAATCCAGAAACATAAAAAGAGAGGCAGCGCTCGCACAGAGCTCGTGCGAGGAAGCCCGGTAAGGTACACGCGCATGGCAGCTGATGCCATGAGACAGATTATTACGACTTCACGTGCATGCAGACTTGCAGACCGCAAGTCTGTTTTTGTTTGCGTGAATGACGGGAACATTTATAATAACTTTAGTATAAAGGATGTTATCAACGGAAAGCACCCCTGCAGGGACCCTGTGGTTTATATAAACATGCCAGGGAGTAGTGAGTGGGATTACCGATCTCAATTTCAAGTAAATGGAGTAACTACTTATTTTTACACCAACTGGTCTGTTTATTTTGCTGGTTTTCAATGAAACTTTCCCCTGTCCACTAAAAGCGCTGATTTCGCGGTGAAATAAATGGGAAACAGCGAGAGGAAAGATTATAAGTGAAAGAATAGAAAGAAAGAAGTAGGACCTACCAGCCGCGCCCGCCAACCACCCGCACAGAAATCGGACAATACGGTGTACTTTTCAGGACCAGGCCTACCTATTACTATTACTTATTTGCCCAACATATGGATGACGGGCCGACACTGGCTATACACTGATTCACACGAAAGGACTACACTAGGTACATTGTATACTTACACAAGTCCAACAAGCGTTTACACGTAATGCAAACAGGTGAACAACCGCGAATGACAGCAACCAGGTCAACCTTAAAAATCAAAACCAGTTTCGTTCGATGATGACAAAATTAAATACATAGAGATCTAGTATCTATCTATCTATCTATCTATCTATATATATATATATATATATATATATATATATATATATATATATATATATATATATATATATATATGCTGAGGGCGCAAAGGATAGAGTAGTTCCCGAAACAAGTTACGTACAAGAGGATTTTCCGCCATTTACTCAACCTCCTTCATCACGCGCACACAATAACAATATATTATAATTTTATTTTAAAGAATGCTAGCGACAGAGCATTAACAACACAATTACATGTATTAGAAAAAAAGACTATAGCCAAAAGCAACATTGTACATCCAAATACCGTGTTTACATCGCGCATTTTGTTAAGCCCAGCTCGCTTGCCAGGACATGATGAGCGGGCGAGGTGGGCCAGCGCATGCACCGACGAATACAAAAACATATTTTATACAGTGTCATGACTATTTAATTTTGTTTGTTTGCTTTATTGCGATTCACTCTGTCCACCAATATGCGGTAACATCGGGGTGAATTGAGAGGAAACAGAATGATGAAAGATATATAATATATATATATATATATATATATATATATATATATATATATATATATATATATATATATATATATATATATATATATATATTGAAAGGAAAGAAGTAGGACCTACCAGCCTACAGGAGGGGTGTAAGAAGTCAAAAAGGGAGCAAAGAATGACGTAACTCAGCTCAAACGCTCTTCACAACTTGCTCCGTCCTCATCTGACCCCCTTTCTATCCCACCTCTTGCCATCATCACGACTTACCCTGACGATCAGTCGTATCATCATCATTAATCTGACAATTTTATTTTATTTTTGTAATGCTTGTCGTCTGCCACTCAATACACACAAACTCAAAAATACAATGCAGTAGCGGTGGTGATAGTAGTAGTAGAAGTGATGTTGGTGGTTGTATTACAGTAATAGTAGTAGCAGTAGTGATTGTTGTCGTCGTAGCAGTACTAATATTAGCAGCAGTATAAATAGTAATGAACCCAGCAGTGAGCTGACTTTTGTCTAAAACATTAATACAATAACATTTCATACCACAAATCACACTTTTCGTATGCACAATGACACAATGTTACGTCAATCATAACCCTACATCCTGTAAGGTGTGTGTGTGTGTGTGTGTACTCAGGAGAGCATGAAATATATTCAGTTGGGGGGAGGGGGGTTTCTGTTATTTTGTGATTCAGAGTCATAATGTTGGAGACAGATGGAGTACAATGTTGAACAAAGAATAATAAAAGCATATAATATATATATATATATATATATATATATATATATATATATATATATATATATATATATATATATATATATATATATATATATATAATATATATATATATATTTCATCTGTGTGTGTGTTGGAAGGGAGAAAGATATAATATGTCAAACAAGGTTTAACATGAAATAGAAAATCTAATACAAACACACAGAGTAAAGTGAGAACCACTAAACTCAGACAAACACACAATTGCATAAAGATAAAACAGAATTGTGATGAAAATACCAGAGAAACAAGGATCCACTGGCTAATCCAAAACAACAGGAAGAGAGAGGGAAGGGAACAGACAGACAGTGAGAAAGAAAGACAGAGAGTGAGAAAGGGAGGGGGGAGGAGAAAGAAAGAAAACAGAAGAGATAGAGAGAAGAGGGAGATAATATATATTATTTATATATAGTGAGAGAGAGAGAGAGAGAGAGAGAGAGAGAGAGAGAGAGAGAGAGAGAGAGAGAGAGAGAGAGAGAGAGAGAGAGAGAGAGAGAGAGAGAGAAAGATACACACACACACACACAGAATAAGAAAGAAGACAAAGGGGAGTGGACAGATGGATGCATATCAACAAGAGTAATGATTTGTACTTTTCCATTATTTCAGTAGTTTATTGCTGTCTTAATAATAGTAATTATATTAATAATATCATAGAGATCGCTTAATAAATTATATATATATGATATAATAAATATATTCCTGTTCAATAAGACCGTGATATTTGCAGAAAGGAGTGAATAAATAACAAATCTAATTTAAGCATTAAAAAACACATTATAAATATTTTAAATGTCTTTTTTGCTGTTTCTGCACATTTTTATTCTCATCACTTTATAAGTTCGTAGTCAGATATATTTGGGTTTTTTACTGCTGAGTTATTACTTTTAGTGCTTTTAATTCATTACAATTTACCATGTCCACCATAAGTGGTGATCTCAAGGAGAATTAAGACGAAAGAGCCAGATGAAAGATAAAGAGCGAAAGGAAAGAAGCGGGACCTACCAGTAGTGCCCACCTACAACCTACACTTTTAGTGCTATGCTAAACAAAATATTCTATTATTCATAGAATTGTTCATGTGAATTGTTTAATTTTAGTTCTTTTTAAAATGATTGACTCGGAAAACAGTCAAGTCCAGGCATCTGACACCTTCTGAACGCATCCATGAACTGATTTGATTTTAAGATTTACATTCTAATTTAAAATATCTAAAATAGTAAGTTACGGTTATCCCTCCAAGACACACCCAACAAACTCTTAAAACAATTATTTTATTTCATCTTGACTAGACACAGCAGATTCAAATAAATTTACTCATAAAAATAATGGATCTGACCATCCTGGAATTTTTCTCTCTCTAGATATCTAGATTACATACATAAACAAGAAATTGGAAAAGGTGATTAAGTCAATATAATTTTATGCGCCAAAAAATCATGCCACACGACTTACAGTTATGGATAAAAAATGGAAATATTCATTTATAAATATATAAAAATAAAACATCTTATAAATAATTGTCCTAAATATAATACACTACATATAAGTGATTAGGCCTATTAAACGCACAGAAACAGAACATACAGAGCAAAATAATGATGTGATAGTCTAGAAGCTAATAAAACATAAAAAACAAAAACACCTTCTGCACAACAACAAATTACAAATTTTTATGGACCTCCAAATTAAACTGTCCGCAGAACTCAGCTAAAGAACGGACAATTTCCTTTCTTATTTTTATTCAAGATTCTACATAGTTTTTAGTCTTACAAAGGTCTAGTAAACCTAGATTCTAGATCTATTGGCACTCCTTAAGAACTGATGTCCCATATGACACGGAAGTGAATATAGGTGTATGTAACTTTTTCTTAAAGCGACCAGGTGGATTTTAATTCTTTTATATCGTTAACTATCATATTATATATATAAAAGTAGTTTATTGAGTATTAATCTATCTATTTTATGACTTTTATTCAAGGGAAAGAGACCCCCTGAAACCCCATCCCCTTTGTTTTTCACTAGATTCTCATGAAATCGGCGGTGTTCCAGAACTCCCCTTATTTTCCCTTAATTCCCATTTAAAGATTTGGTAACGGTATTCCAATCTGGCAAACCATGCCTCGTATCACCGGGACATCAATAGTTAAGTAGTACCAATCTATTTAATAAACAAAGAATGTATCACCATCTTATATTATAGCACAACGAGATTTTATTGTTTTAACATTTTAATCCGTTCTCAGAATGTTTCTAAGAGTTTCAGAGGAAAAACTAGCAATGCTTTCTTTTACATCAACATGTAGAGCTAGAAGAAGAATTTAGATTAGATTCTAGAAGTCTAAAGCTAGATCTAGAATCTAGAAGATCTATTCTATCTAGATCTAGATTTAGAACCTCAACTGAGTACAATGCACTTCAATACTGATGAAAGTGACACAATGACATCACACACGGTGTCACAGTCAAATCATAAAGCTAGAACTAGAATCTAGATTAGCTCTAATCTAGCTAAGATCTAAACTAAAGAAGGTGAATATTGAAGAGAATAATAAATGAGAATGGACTGGAACGTAGACACAGATCTAGATCTAGATCTAATACGATCTATTCTAAAATCTAGATCTAGAGATCTAGATTCTAGTAGGCCTCATCTTAGTAATCTAGAGCTAATAATAACAAAATAATTCTTACTCTAAGGAATAGAGTTATGCTCAATGGTCATTTAAATATATATCTAGATCTTGGTGGCCCACTGCTGAGTAGATTCGCGATAACACAGCAAGCAGACTGAGCCTTCATTGAATTATGAAATCAGAAATGGAAGTCATAATTTATTGTCAGGAAGAAAGTTGTCAAAACTTTTCCTAAACTTTCCGCTTGTTTCCTTATTTGTAAACAACGAAGAACGAGTGCGAACAGGAAAAAAGTGATCATATAACGCAAGGAGAACTCACCCTTTAAGAATAAACTGGGTAATTCCACAGTACAGGAGTTATTGGATTATCCAATTCAATGTAAGAAAGCTAGAGATCTAACTTAGCGTAGCAGAGTTTGAGGACAAGATAAAAGCCGACTGTCGATTCGCCACCGGATGGATGAGCAAGACGGCGGGGCAGAGATCGTGGCAGACGACAACAAGTGACACATACGCCAGATTGGAGAAATTGGTCAGAAAGTCGCAATCTGAACCGGCATTCTATTATTAATAAATGGAGCAGAGAAAACACGAGCACTCTCTCTTGTAAAATTTCCCCAGTAATTTTGATTGCCAATCCAACTCTAGCTATAATTATACATTAGAATTATATAATAGAATGTAAAATACTTGCAAGGGGAGACGTGCGTTGAATTAGGAACACAATAGAAATTTGGCAGGAAAGCACCTGTTGAATCACGCATGTCACTCTCTGACTCTGACCTATTTGGACTGTGCGTGCAGTAGCACATGAGCGTCCCAGTGTGAACAGGGCGTTTGTAAAAGTCTGAAACAAGTCGCTAATTTCCGACGACTTAAAGTTAATACTTGTACACATCATCTTCTTTCAAAGGATCGGTCAGGGCATGAGATAGAAAAACAGATGGGGTTTTTTTTAATTCGTTTTTTTTTTAAAACTTAGGTAACCTTCCTTTTAAAACAAGCATTTTAGGAATGCAATTGGGTTTTTTCTCATTCGCTTAAATACATTGAAGTACATTTTACTCTCTCTCTCTCTCTCTCTCTCTCTCTCTCTCTCTCTCTCTCTCTCTCTCTCTCTCTCTCTCTCTCTCTCTCTCTCTCTCTCTCTCTCTCTCTCTCTCTCTCTCTCTCTCTCTCTCTCTCTCTCTCCCTCCCTCCCCCTCTCTGTCTCTCTCCCTCTCTCCCTCTCTCTCTCTCTCTCTCTCTCTCTCTCTCTCTCTCTCTCTCTCTCTCTCTCTCTCTCTCTCTCTCTCTCTTTCTCTGGATCCAGATGCATGGGGTACGATTGTCACCTACATTAGTGACGGGGAAACCATGCGTGGGAGCCTCAGAGAATGCCGCCTTGACAACAACAGGTTACAACATTGTTTAAAAACTAGCTGCGGCTGATGTTGCTATTACCATTGCTATTACCGATGCTACTACTACTACTACTACTCCTGTTACTACTGCTACTTCTGTTACTTTTACTGTTGCTACTACTACTGCTCTTTCTGCTGCTACTAACATTGCTGCTACTACTGTTGCTACTGATACTGCTACCACATCATCATCATCATCATCATCATTATTTGTATCATTATTATTGTTATTATAATTATTATAATTATTATTATAATAATAATTTTTATTATTATCATTATTTTTATATTATTATATTTATTATTATTATTTATATTATTATTATTATTATTATCATCATTATTATTATTATTATTATTATTATTATTATTATTATTATTATTATTATTATTATTATTATTATTATTTTTATTATTATTGAAATTGTCAACAAAAACCAAAATGGCAGTATACAACACAGTTTATTGTCCTACTCTCCTCTATGGCAGTGAAACCTGGACCTTAGACAGTACGGAATACAGTAGAGTGTAGGCAGCCGAAATGAAATATCTAAGAAGGGTAGTGGGAAAAACTAAAAGAAATAAAATCAGAAACACAACAATAAGAGATCAAACCAAAGCAGATAGTATAAAAACTAAGATAAAAATGAATCAACTGAGATGGTTTGGGCATGTTAACAGAATGAATGACAATAAAATAGCTAAATCAGTATATAGTGCTAAAACTCAAGGTAAAAGACTAAAAGGCAGACCTCGGAGAAAGTGGGAAGAAGATATAAAAGAGGCATTAACGCAAACAAATTTAACTTTCACGGAAGGAAACAGAAACTGTCAGGACAGGGCAGCCTGGAGAAAGATCATTTCAGGCATCTAAAACCCATACACCGGAAGGTAGAATGGGAGCTGATAAAGAAAGAAAGAAATTATTATTATTACTATTATTATTATGATTATTATTATTATTATTATTATTATTATTATTATTATTATTATTATTATTATTATTATTATTATTATCATTATTATTATTATCATTATTATTATTATCATCATTATTATTATTATTATTATTATTATTACTACATGTATTATTATTATTGTTATTAGTATTGTTGTTGTTATTATTATTATTATTATTATTATTATTATTATTATTATTATTATTATTATTATTATTATTATTATTATTATTATTATTACTATTATGCCTATTATCATTATCATTATTATTATCGTTATTATTATTCTGATATGTACCAGTGTTAAAAATTACAATAGTAGTAATAGTAATATTAGCAGTAGTAGCAGCAGCATCAGCAACAATAAGAGTAGACATAGAGGTAGGAGTAGAGTTGAAAAAAGATGAAGTATTACTATAATAGATTATCAGCAGTCTCCAACCATTCCGTCACGCAGTAAAAAATGAATGCTCCGAATGTGAAGTAAACTAAATACACAGCTCAAAGACAGGACAAGTTTGGTGGTCTCAAGTGTACAATCATTATTAGCTTTTGTTTCTTTTGTTTTGGTCAAGATGCAAAGCAGTTATGACCCCTGTTTTTAGGAACTCTTCTTCACAAAGGGCATAGGTCAAAGAAGCGTGCATGGCAACGGAGAGAACCAGAAACAAGGAGAATTGAGTTATTGAGGACTGTTTCATTTCCATTAAGAACATTTATTAAGTGGTAAGGTCGCCTAAATGAATTATCAATATTCATTTTGCAACAATTTGAAATAAACCATTAAATCATGTATTACTTACTGATCGTAATTTAAGACTAACTAGTGACAATTCTATCTGTCTGTCATTATATAATTATTATTTATCGATTTCTAGATCTAGGTCTATTATTTTTTATCAAATGCCATTGAAGGATTACGGTACATTATGGTTTGGTTTACTGCTGAATGTGGCATTCAAAAAGATTGTGTATACATGTAAATTTTAATGTAGATCTAGACCAAGGTCTTAGTATACGTGTATAGGCTACGATTAAAAGCTGATTCAATAAAAATACATGCCTCCTGTCATCGTCATTGGCCTGTACTGACCATATTTCCATGTTGAAAAAGTATCCTCTAACCCCAAAGTTTAGTAATTTCTATATTTTTTATATTTAATATGATATTTTAGACCATTTTTCCAACATAACATCCTAACATACTTCTTTTCCTGTAACTTGGGACTGGATGAAGATGACCATGAGGATCTTTATCATCATTTTTATCTTTACTACCACCATCAATACTGCCCCCCCCATCATTATCTGCCCTAGTATGATAATTACTATCTTTAACATGATATGCATTATCATCAATATAATTTAATCTTATAATTGTTTTTATTCTTAGGTATAGATCTATACTACAACATTATTAGCATTTTTTTATAATCAAGAACAGATTATGTTTTAAATTTATATTTCTTTAAATGGTGTAGTGGGAGTAGTAGTAGTAGTAGTACCAGTAGTAGTAGTAGTAGTAGTAGTAGTAGTAGTAGTAGTAGTAGTAGTAGTAGTAGTAGTAGTAGTAGTAGTAGTAGTAGTAGTAGTAGTAGTAGTAGTAGTAGGCTAGTAGTAGTAGTAGTAGTAGTAGTAGTAGTAGTAGTAGTAGTAGTAGTAGTAACAGTAGTAGTAGTAGTAGTAGTAGTAGTAATAGTAGTAGTAGTAGTAGTAGTAGTAGTAGTAGTAGTAGTAGTAGTAGTAGTAGTAGTAGTAGTATTACATGTATTATTAGTACAAATGTATGAGTATAAGTAAACCTGATTTACTGAGATGAAAGTTAGAAAGTGATTTATTTAGAGACCTCAAGTTGTACAAATAAAAAGTCATGAATTTTAAGCTCACAAGACTTAATAAGTATTAAAATACATTGTATCAGGAAGAAAGAAAGAATGATTTAAGCACACATTTTTAAATTTAAAAACACCCATCCTTTAGCTTATTAACACTTACTCGTTTCCTCGTCATGCCCTTTCACCATGTCATTATCACCACTGCATCAACAAGGAAGACCTTTAGATAGTCTATTGTCACAACATCAATGATATTATTATTTTTATTATAGCATGAGGAACAAAAATTGATGGAGATATCGTTGACCTTACCTTTCTGATTCATTCAGGTGTGATTGATGTAAATTAAAAAAATTTGATTAGTAATTTTGAAATCATAAGTGATTACCATGAACTTTGATTTTGTACATAATTATGTTTGATACCCTTTTTTAAACGTGAAAAACATTTTGTTTTGCATAAGAAGGTAATTATTGTTTCTATTCCAGTTTCTCCCTCTTATTTTTAAAAAAAATTCTTTTCTTCTTCGTCTTTGTTGTTAGCCCAACCATGGCAGCATCTGGCATAAATGAACACAAGGAAGCATGCAGGAAACAAATGGTTGTCAACAGGCAGACCTTCATGAAAAAATATTTAATGGTGAGAAATGTTCCCTGTAATAATTTCTACTCTGTGTAGCATGTGTGTATGTTTTTGATGTTGTGCAAAGTTTAACGAATTGATCCTAATAGTGTGCATTTGTATGAGATTAAACGTAAGACAGGAAACACATTTTTTATTTGTGTGAGCAAACGTTTCCTAACTAGGCGCACCTCAAATCCATAGGTGCACAGTTTAGAGGGAACATTGATGGTGAGTGATATTCTGATTTTTTTGCTAATATAGTTTGACATTTCTCTGCGGGCAATTAAGAGGACACATGTTTTTACAAAATATGCCCAATTCTATGTTAATTGACGACTATCAGAGCAAGTCACAGTTTTAGGGTTCTTTTGGGGCTCTGATTGTATGCTTCTATATTATAAAGGCGTTTATTTGTTTCTAACTATCTTTTTTTTAAAAATTGTGTGTTTTTAATTATGATTTTCACTGAGGCATGTATCTGTATCACAGAATTATTGATCGTAAAAGTATAAAAAGTTTTTCTTCTGCTTTTTTTTTCATGATAACTGAGTAATTCAATTCTGAAGTTTCATTGTCAGCACTTATGATTTCGAGTTTAACCAAAAACTGATAAGCCAATTTTGATATGTAAGTAATGTATTAGATTTTGTTTTTGGAAGTTAAAAAAAGTGTTCATTAAATTATCAAAACTTTGCAGACTCAAAGTCTGTCTATCTCCATGATACCTTTGTGTTTTGCTGGGAATTTGTTTATTAGGGGAGAGTTTGGGTTTCTATTTTTCTAAATTCAAGAGACCCGTACTTTCTTAGTATCATACCAATCTGAATCTCAAATTTTCTTAAGTCTCTCTTTTCTGTGTACAAGTCCTATAAAGGCCGGCCAGGTTAATTTTGACAAATTATACCATTTTATCATAGGCATTGTATGCACCATCTGCACTAAATGTGCTGACTTAACTTATATTGAATAAAAGCTTACATAGCATTTATGATTATTACAAGAATATATTTTTCGAAAGTTACAATTCAGCCGTTAGTAACTAAACTCTGTTTGTTTCATCTGCGTGACTACAGGACAAGGTCGTGGGGAGAGACCATAATGGGGGTGAGAACTATGAAGACGCTTTAGCCAGGGCATCAAAAAGCCCACCTGGTCACCTTGGCCCTATGACCTCATATGACCTTGAAAAATGTCATAAGCAAAGTGGAGCTGCAGGCACAGACAGGTAAAGTTCTTTCCTTTGTGTAATCTCTCCTCCTTTCTTTAATCTTTTCTTTCTTCTTCCTCTCCCTTCTTCTATTTTTTATTATTTTTTTTAGGTGGGATTGCTGATATAGCTTTAAGAATTCAGTTTGAGATTTGATTTGATTTCACCCACATCCACAACTAAGGTGATCTCAGGGTTTCTGGTGGGATTTTCAATCTTGCCAAGACTGCCCTGTAAATACGTAAAGGATCATCTTTAACATGCACAGAGTTGTTGTGGTCTACACATGCAACCTTTTTAATCGCACGTTTTTGGTGGGATTAGTTGTCGACCCACCTGTCTGGACCATGTGGTGGATTTTACTCGAACACAACTGGAGACATTTTTTTCAACCTGCTGGACACAAGTTCACAATCTTTTTGTTGAGAAGCTGACATCTTGTCTCTGGGGCCACCAAGTCCCCTTTTCACTGGTTAAAAGGTAAACAATAAATATTTTTTTCAGATGGCGTGTTCTTGAAAAAGAAATATTACTATGCTGTAAATGGGTACAAGAGACAGCTAGGTCATAAAACCTGCAATAACCTAGTAATCTTGTCCTGGGGGAAAAGGGGGAGGGGGGTTCATTTTTTATAAAATTTTTTATCATATCAAGGCCTTGAAATCAACACTTCTACTCAGTGCTATCTGGTGCCGGTAGCTCATTGGATAGAGTATTGACTACCACTCAGGATATGATCTGACATCCTGATGGTATTTTTCTTTGCCCATAACCATGTACTCATTCATATCCACCAGTTAAATGAAGACAGTAAAGCTGAATACCTTTCCTAAGACCAAAAATCTGATTAAACAAGACTTAGCTATGCTTTCTCATACTTGTGACATCAGTGGCCTAGGGATTAGATTGTCAGTATTGGGATCATGAGGTCCTGGGTTTGAATCCTAGCAATGCTTAACACACATTTTCTCCACTTGGCCAAGGTGCAAATGGAGACCAGCACCAGCTTGGGAGTAAAAATCTGCGACATGTCAGATTTCTGTGTGTATGTGTGTGTGTGTGTGTGTGGGGGGGTGATTATTGTCATCTGTTCTGCTTTACGATATAGAAACTTGGATAAGCTCTGGCTCTATGGGCCATAAAGGGTATTGAAGAATGATCTTTACAATTCAATACACCAGAACGCATCATGTACAATATTTCTTGAAGATCTTGTCATGGAGAAACAGAGAGAATAAAAGACAACAATTAAAAGTGTA
The DNA here is from genome assembly GCA_037039925.1 of Doris montereyensis. Taxonomy (NCBI): domain Eukaryota; kingdom Metazoa; phylum Mollusca; class Gastropoda; order Nudibranchia; family Dorididae; genus Doris; species Doris montereyensis. Next base: position 45,718 of record JAXRKP010002120.1, on the reverse strand, counting down.
GCATGTAGATCTAGAGGAAGATAATTAAACGTCATAGGTGTTGGGGGATTGAGGTGGGGGAGGGGGTAAGCACACAGTGAAAAGCCAACCTCTCAATCCCAACGGATGTAACACTTTTCTGAAAATAAACTGGACAAGGAATCTAATCCTTCCCTTATAGTATGCTCCTGCCCTGGCTAATCCCCAGCATAGAAAATAATGATTTATTGGCCTAAAGCGGTGTCGAAGCTGAAGCCTATAAATTAATGGATTGATTATTGAAAGAAAGCATCGCGACAGCTTTGTTTATTAATACCACCGGTCGAAATATCGATGCTCTTGCTTTGAATGGCCCTTTAATACTGTTTCTTTCCTGAAAGGTTCGACATGACAGTTTATCAATACCCGATTAATCGATACCCCCAGGTTCATAAGGAAACAATTTGTTGATAATCGATACGGACGTTTCTCTGTTTTGTTTCTTGTAGTGGTCGTGGCGGCGGCACGAGCTGAGCGGTCTTTGATGTTCACACGAGCCGATGGCGAGGGTGGTGGAGAATAATGAAAATAATGTGAAGTAGTGGAAGAAAATGTATAATAGTTCCTTCAAATCCATAACAGCCCAATGGAGCCGGAGTTCATCTCCGTTCCTGTAGCGTGAAGCGGAATAGGTTCACCTCCTGGACAAGACGCTAATCTGTCGTAGATTTGTATTTCTAAAACCTTGCCTGTACTCATT
>JAXRKP010002120.1:35000-37500 GCA_037039925.1 Doris montereyensis | reverse complement strand
TTGTTTTGCGGTTAGAATTTTTGTTTATAGCGACAGTCAAAAGGGGTTAGATTCTATTTGACTTTTTTTTTTTAGAGTGTATCGCTATCCAATGCAAACTAATTGATGGGTGTGTGTGTCTTTTAAATCTAAAACGTGTCAATCATACATTTGTGATCCAACCAGACTTGATGATGCGGTTAACGAAAGGTTAAGGCTCGTTTTGTTTTATCATAATAAACTCACAATACAGTATAAAGCCTGACACACCAAAAGTGTCCTTTAGCAACACGGATGCGACAATGGTGGCCTCTTCGTACATCAGACAGTTGCATGAATTCTGCTCTCAAAGAGTTTGTGTTATGTAAAATGTTTGTTTGAGTTTAATACGATCTCGCTTAACTCGAATTTAAACAAAAAATAATTAAGAGCAAGAGTCTCGGAGTTACCAAACGTAACAAATATTGCTAACAGTCTAATTTTTAAGTTTTTGGAACAATTGATTTGACGTCAATAAGAATTGTACTGTCTTTCTTCTTCCTTTTTTTTTTTAGTTTCCCCTAAAGCGAAATGGAAGAAAATCTGAAAGGCATAGAAGAAAAAAGAAAAAAAGGAAGAAAAATATTTATTTTTACGTTTACTCATTGTTGTGCTTTAGTATTATTACAGTTGTTGTGTTTTGTTTAGCACTTTGCACCATTTTAATCAGTATTATTGAATCTAGCGTCTATTTCTCATTGCCTTAAATGCAATTATTGTATATTAATTGTTGTAATCGTAGTACTATCATCACCCAGCTTCGAAAATTGGTTCCATCTTTACCTTTTAGCTGTTTTGTAGCAAGGAGACCTTAAATGTTAGCTGTTTTGTAACTAGGGGACCTTAAATGGGTTCCATCTTTACCTTTTAGCTGTTTTGTAGTAAGGAGACCTTAAATGTTAGCTGTTTTGTTACTAGGGACCTTAAATGGGTTCCATCTTTACCTTTTAGCTGTTTTGTAGCAAGGAGACCTTAAATGTTAGCTGTTTTGTAGCAAGGGATCTTAAATGGGTTCCATCTTTACCTTTTAGCTGTTTTGTAGCAAGGAGACCTTAAATGGGTTCCATCTTTGCCTTTAGCTGTTTTGTAGCAAGGGGACCTTAACGAAAATGTAAGCATATAAACAAAGTCTAAACATTTATTGCTTGTTAGTAAGAAGTTCAGTGTATTAACGGACAAGTTTGACGTAAACCAAAAATTTCAAATTCTGTATAGCCCAAAGTTTTTTCCCAGATATTTATTTGTTTCCTTGTATTTATCTTTTGATTAATATGAGGGTTTGAATTCTAGTATTATTTTTTATTTCACGTTTTATATTATTATATCAGTTTAGACACAAAGTCCAGATGGAACCTTTTTAGATGTCAGGTGGTGGTAACACTATGGTAAAGATTTGGAGTTTATTACATCATAATTTATACGACTCGTAAGCATTGGTGAGCAGGGTTTTCTGGTGTGTTATAATTATTTGTTTATAAGATTCAATCGAGATTTAAGTATTAATATGTATAAGACTTAATTTACTTTGCATTTCATATATTAAATTGTTCTATGATTTACATCATTTTCACGCCATGTGTCCCATCGTTAATTCTATGATTTAGTATATTATTATGTAATATCGTGTTGTTTGCTTTGTTTTATTTAATGTTTGTTTATTATGAGACGAGTGGGTGTGTAGGCGTTTTCCATTCAGCTCGTGTGATCCTCACTCTGCCATTTCTGATAATCGTTTGGTTTCGCTCTGCCCACTCTCCCTTCATTCCCTCTCTTTGTATGTATATGAACCCCCCCCCCCCCCCCCCCCCCCCCCCTCCCACAACCCTGAAGCGTTTATGTCTGTCTCTCCAGGTAGTCTAATCTCACATCCCTTCGATTCTCTCTCGCTCTTTCTCTCTCTCTCTCTCTCTCTCTCTCTCTCTCTCTCTCTCTCTCTCTCTCTCTCTCTCTCTCTCTGTCTCTGTGTCTCTGTCTCTGTCTCTGTCTCTCTCTCTCTCTCTCTCTCTCTCTCCTTCTCCCCTTTCCTCTCTTTTCACCACTCTCTCTGTCTCTGTCTGTTTGTCTGTCTCTCTTATCTCACTGTCTGCGGTCTATTTGCATGTTCGTTTATTGATTGTACTGTCTCTGTTTCTCTGGAATTTTTTCTTCTACCATTCTCACAAACAATGCGGATTTAGAAAGTTGGGACTTCGTCAACACCATTGACCAAAAGAGCCTAACAGCAACAGACGCTATATTGCTCGATTTTTTCAAAAGTATTTTGATAACGTTCACCACAAACGCCTTGTTAACAAAATGGAATCTTACTTTTGAATGAGTTGCATTGGCTCTCAGTACAGTTTTCAGGATCCAAGTTGAAAGTTGCCACGCTTGTCTTTAAGAAATGCCTCCTGAAATTAGATCCTCAATATCTCCAAGATTTGATTAACTTAAAAACACCAAGTGAAAGAGCTTTATTTCATTTTTTTTGCATCTCTTTCAA
>JAXRKP010002120.1:0-20000 GCA_037039925.1 Doris montereyensis | reverse complement strand
ATATCAAACTCTGCAACAAGGTTACACTGAAAGCAACACAGCACACTATAATCATACTATGATGAAAGGCGTTGTAGCTGAACTGTAGTGTTGTGAGCTTGTAATCACGACGACACCGATTCAAGCCCCTCGGCTGGCACAGGTGTTCCCCCACAAAGTTGTACGCTTAGGAAAGTTACTTCACTCTGCTTTCCTCACTTGACTCAGGTGTGAATGAGTACTCAGCTATAGGGAGAAAGATCTTGTCAGAGTGTCCGTACGAGAAGCGGGAGTTGAGAAGGACTTTGAATGAAATGGTCTGCTGGGGGGGGGGGGGGGGGGGGGGGATAACCCTGCACGGTGATACGAACTATAAATCCATCTTTATCTTTATCTTTATCTTTATCTTTATCTTTATCATGGAAGTACCGTCGATTGTGTACTCAAGCTAGGCTTTATAACCAAGCCTTCATCAATTCTACAAACTACTTGATTTGATTTGAATTGGCTTGACTTACCGACATCTGCAACTAAGGTGATCTCGGGGGTTTTGGTAGGATTTTTAATTTTGCCCAGACGGCCCTATAATCAGACAAGGGATTTTTAACGTGCACAGAGTGCTGTGATCTGAACACGGGACCTCCTTTTTATCGTCCGTCTCCAATGAGACTAGGTGTCGATCCACCTACCTGGAGCAGGGAGGGGGGGTGGTATATTTGCTAGAAAAAACTTGCAAATTTTTTTAAACCGTTGGCGGGCTGTTTTCCTTAGGGTGCGTGTCTTACTATGCTGTCTGTCTGTTTTCCTTAGGGTGTGTCTTACTATGCTGTCTGTCTGTTTTCCTTTAGGGTGCGTGTCCTACTATGCTGTCTGTTTGTTTTCTTAGGGTGCGTGTCTTAAATGCTGTCTGTCTGTTTTCCTTAGGGTGAGTGTCTTGCTATGCTGTCTGTCTGTTTTCCTTACGGTGCGTGTCTTACTATGCTGTCTGTCTGTTTTCCTTAGGGTAAGTGTCTTGTTATGCTGTCTGTCTGTTTTCCTTAGGGTGCATGTCTTGCTATGCTGTCTGTCTATTTTCGTTTGGATGCGTGTCTTGCTATGCTGTCTGTCTTACTTAGGGTGCATGTCTTGCTATGTTGTTTGTCTGTTTTCCTTACGATGCGTGTGTTACTATGCTGTCTGTCTGTTTTCCTTAGAGTGACTTGCTATGCTGTATGTCTGTTTTCATTAGGGTGCGTGTCTTGCTATGCTGTCTGTCTGTTTTCATTGGGGGTGCGTGTATGCTGTCTGTCTGTCTTACTTCTAGGTGAATGTCTTACATCTGTCTGTCTTACAGGGTGCATGTCTTGCTATGTTGTCTGACTGTTTTCCTTAGGGTTTTCTTTTGTCTGGACTAGGGTGCATGTCTTGCTATGCTGTCTGACTGTTTTCCTTAGGGTGCATGTCTTGCTGTGCTGTCTGCTGTTGTTTTCTTTAGGGTGCATGTCTTGCTACGCTGTCTGTCTGTCTTACTTAGGGTGCATGTCTTTACGCTGTCTGTCGTATTTAGGGTGAGTGTCTTGGTATGCTGTTTGACTGTTTTCATTAGGGTGCATGTCTTGCTGTGCTGTCTGTCTGTCTTACTTAGGTGAGTGTCTTGCTATGCTGTCTGTCTGTCTTACATAGGGTGAATGTCTTGCTATGCTGTCTGTCTGTTTTCCTTCGGGTGAGTGTCTTGCTATGCTGTTTGTCTGTTTTTCCTTAGAGTGAGTGTCTTACTTTGCTGTCTGTCTGTTTTCGTAGGGTGAGTGTCTTGCTATGCTGTTTGTCTGTTTTCCTTAGGGTGAGTGTCTTGCTATGCTGTCTGTCTGTTTTCCTTAGGGTGCATGTCTTGCTATACTGTCTGTCTGTTTTCCTTACGGTGAGTGTCTTGCTATGCTGTCTGTCTGTCTTACTTAGGGTGAGTGTCTTGCTATGTTGTTTGTCTGTCTTACTTAGGGTGCATGTCTTGCTATGCTGTCTGTCTGTTTTCCTTAGGGTGAGTGTCTTGCTATGCTGTCTGTCTGTTTTCCTTACGGTGCGTGTCCTACTATGCTGTCTGTCTGTTTTCCTTAGGGTGCGTGTCTTACTATGCTGTCTGTCTGTTTTGTGCGTGTCTTACTATGCTGTCTGTCTGTTTTCTTTAGGGTGCCTGTCTTGCTGTACTGTCTGTCTGTTTTCCTTAGGGTGTGCGTGTCTTACTATGCTGTCTGTCTGTTTTCCTTGGGTGAGTGTCTTGCTATGCTGTATGTCTTTTTTCCTTAGGTGCGTGTCTTGCTATGCTGTCTGTCTGTTTTCATTAAAAAGCGTGTCTTGCTATGTTCTCTGACTATCTTACTTGGGTGCATCTCTTGCTATGCTGTCTGTCTGTTTTCATTGGGGTGCGTGTCTTGCTATGTTCTCTGACTATCTTACTTGGGTGCATCTTGCTATGCTGTCTGACTGTTTTCCTTAGGGTGCATGTCTTGCTGTGCTGTCCTGACTGTTTTCCTTAGGGTGCATGTCTTGCTGTGCTGTCTGTCTGTCTTACTTAGGGTGCATGTCTTGCTACACTGTCTGACTATCTTATTTAGGGTGAGTGTCTTGCTATGTTTGTTTGACTGTTTTCATTAGGTGCATGTCTTGCTGTGCTGTCTGTCTGTCTTACTTAGGGTGAGTGTCTTGCTATGTGCTGTCTGTCTGTCTTACATAGGGTGAATGTCTTGCTATGCTGTCTGTCTGTTTTCCTTCGGTGAGTGTCTTGCTATGCTGTTTGTCTGTTTTCCCTTAGGGAGTGAGTGTCTTACTTTGCTGTCTGTCTGTTTTCTTAGGGTGAGTGTCTTGCTATGCTGTTTGTCTGTTTTCCTTAGGGTGAGTGTCTTGCTATGCTGTCTGTCTGTTTTCCTTAGGGTGCATGCCTTGCTATACTGTCTGTCTGTTTTCCTTACGGTGAGTGTCTTGCTATGCTGTCTGTCTGTCTTACTTAGGGTGAGTGTCTTGCTATGTTGTTTGTCTGTCTTACTTAGGGTGCATGTCTTGCTATGCTCTCTGTCTGTTTTCCTTAGGGTACATGTCTTGCTATGTTGTCTGTCTGTTTTCCTTAAGGTGAGTGTCTTGCTATGCTGTCTGTCTGTTTTCCTTAGGGTGCGTGTCTTGCTATGCTGTCTGTCTGTCGTATTTAGGGTGCATGTCTTGCTATGCTGTCTGTCTGTTTGCCTTAGGGTGAGTGTCTTGCTATGCTGTCTGTCTGTTTTCCTTAGGGTGCGTGTCTTGCTATGCTGTCTGTCTGTCGTATTTAGGGTGCATGTCTTGCTATGCTGTCTGTCTGTCTTACTTAGGGTGAGTGTCTTGCTATGCTGTCTGTCTGTTTTCCTTAGGGTGAGCGTCTTGCTATGCTGCCTGTCTGTTTTCCTTAGGGTGCATGTCTTGCTATGCTGTTTGTTTGTCTTACTTAGGTGCATGTCTTGCTATGCTGTTTGTTTGTCTTACTTAGGGTGCATGTCTTGCTATGCTGTTTGTTTGTCTTACTTAGGGTGCATGTCTTGCTATGCTGTTTGTTTGTCTTACTTAGGGTACATGTCTTGCTATGCTGTCTGTCTGTCTTACTTAGGGTGCATGTCTTCTATGCTGTCTGTCTGTCTTACTTAGGGTGCATGTCTTGCTATGTTGTCTGTCTGTTTTTCCTTAGGGTGTGTGTCTTGCTATGCTGTTTGTTTGTCTTACTTAGGGTGTGTGTATTGCTATGCTGTTTGTTTGTCTTACTTAGGGTGCATGTCTTACTATGCTGTCTGTCTGTCTTACTTAGGGTGCGTGTCTTGCTATGCAGTTTGTCTGTCTTACTTAGGGTGCGTGTCTTGCTATGTTGTCTATGTGTCTTACTTAGGGTGAGTGTCTTGCTATGTTGTCTATGTCTTACTTAGGGTACGCGTCTTGCTATGCTGTTTGTCTGTCTTACTTAGGGTGAGTGTCTTGCTATGTTGTCTATGTGTCTTACTTAGGGTGCGTGTCTTACTATGCTGTCTGTCTGTACTCTTTAGGGTGAGTATCTTGCTATGTTGTCTGTCTGTCTTACTTAGGGTGAGTGTCTTGCTATGTTGTCTGTCTGTATTCTTTAGGGTGAGTGTCTTGCTATGCTGTCTGTCTGTATTCTTTAGGGTGAGTGTCTTGCTATGCTGTCTGTCTGTATTCTTTAGGGTGAGTGTCTTGCTATGCTGTCTGTCTGTCTTACTTAGGGTGAGGTGTCTTGCTATGCTGTCTGTCTGTATTCTTTAGGGTGAGTGTCTTGCTATGCTGTCTGTCTGTTTTCTTTAGGGTGAGTGTCTTGCTATTCTGTCTGTCTGTATTCTTTAGGGTGAGTGTCTTGCTATGTTGTCTGTCTGTATTCTTTAGCGTGAGTGTCTTGCTATGTTGTCTGTCTGTATTCTTTAGGGTGAGTGTCTTGCTATGCTGTCTGTCTGTATTCTTTAGGGTGAGTGTCTTGCTATGTTGTCTGTCTGTATTCTTTAGGGTGAGTGTCTTGCTATGCTGTCTGTCTGTCTTACTTAGGGTGAGTGTCTTGCTATGCTGTCTGTCTGTATTCTTTAGGGTGAGTGTCTTGCTATGCTGTCTGTCTGTTTTCTTTAGGGTGAGTGTCTTGCTATTCTGTCTGTCTGTATTCTTTAGGGTGAGTGTCTTGCTATGTTGTCTGTCTGTATTCTTTAGCGTGAGTGTCTTGCTATGTTGTCTGTCTGTATTCTTTAGGGTGAGTGTCTTGCTATGCTGTCTGTCTGTATTCTTTAGGGTGAGTGTCTTGCTATGTTGTCTGTCTGTATTCTTTAGCGTGAGTGTCTTGCTATGTTGTCTGTCTGTATTCTTTAGGGTGAGTGTCTTGCTATGTTGTCTGTCTGTATTCTTTAGCGTGAGTGTCTTGCTATGTTGTCTGTCTGTATTCTTTAGCGTGAGTGTCTTGCTATGTTGTCTGTCTGTATTCTTTAGGGTGAGTGTCTTGCTATGCTGTCTGTCTGTATTTCTTAAGGTGCATGTCTTGCCAAGCTATCTGTCTGTATTCCTTAAGGTACATTTCTTGCCATGCTGTCTGTCTATATTCCTTAAGGTGCATTGTCTTGCTATGCTGCCTGTCTGTCTTACTGATGGTGCATGTCTTGCTATGCTGTTTGTCTCGCTTACTTAGGGTGCCTGTCTTGTTATGCTGTTTGTCTGTCTTCCTTAGGGTGCATGTCTTGCTATGCTGTTTGTCTGTCTTCCTTAGGGTGCGTATCTTCCTAAGCTGTTTGTCTTGCTATGCTGTTTGTCTGTCTTCCTTAGGGTGAATGTCTTGCTATGCTGTTTGTCTGTCTTCCTTAGGGTGCGTGTCTTCCTATGTTGTCTGTCTGTCTTCCTTAGAATGCGTGTCTAGCTTTTTATTGTGTGTCTGTCTTCTTTGCGGTGTGTACCTCCAATCCCTCCATCGTCATCTTCTTTGCTCTGTATCTTCGATCACTGGCATATGTTGTTGAGTTGTCTCTCATATTTCTCCATTGCCAACCTTGTCTGCCCACTTTAATGATGGATTGAAAGATGAATGTATAGCTTGTATCCCCACACAATTGCAGGCTCCCCAACTGTACATAATTAATCCCCCAGAAGGACATTTAATTCAAAGTCCTTCTTAACTCCCGCTGTGGGAGCATACTACTTATTACTCCAGTACAGAGATCTATTAGACTTTTCGTACTAACACTCTGACAGAATAGTTCTCTACCTATGGCGGGGTATTCATCCACACATGAATCAAGTGAGGAAAGTAGAATGAAGTACCTGTCCAAAGACGAAAGAGCACAACGTTGTGAAAAAAAACCCAAACCCATCTGTGCGCGCAGTAGGGTTCGGCGAACCAGTGTCGTGATTGCAAACTCACAACACTACGGCCCAGCTACCATGCTTCACTTTATCCAGAGGATTCGCGTCAAGCATCCATTCATGGATGTCTGTCACCGTTTATTACCTGTTTGTGTGTGTATGTGTTTGTGTGTGTTATGTATCTATATTATATATATATATATATATATATATATATATATATATATATATATATATATATATATATATATATATATATATATATATATATATATATATATATATATATCTACATCGATTTATAGCTATCACAACATTTGTCTATCTACATATATTTATCTTTATATGCTTTCCTACATACATATCTATCTATTCATCATGTATGTATGTATGTACGTAACTTATGTAGGGCCTACGTATGTATGTATCTATCTACCTGTCTAAGTGTCTGTATGTCTCTCTCTCTTTATATATATATATATATATATATATATATATATATATATATATATATATATATATATATATATATATATATACTATTAAACGTACCTATCCATCCGTACATTTCATCATGCAATGTAAAAGCAAAACTGTGCTGTACGTTTAATATTTTATACTAAAGGTTTAAGATCGTAGGACCAGTTTTAAGTACTGAGTGCTGTGTGTTGAAACTGCGCGACACTTGAAACTCTATGTAAAGATACGATATCATTGTGTTGTATTCATCATAACAGTGTGGAACAATTATTATCAAGGTCATAATAATTATATTGGCTGAATCGTGATTTTTCTCACGTGCTTGGTTGTCGAGTCGATTTCAAACACTTCTTAAACAAAGGACAGCTGTGTCATCAGTTCTATGCTGGACACGGATTTATTGTACTCTGCATAATACAACAACATCAACAGCAACAACAAAAAATACAACATCAACTACAGCAACTACAACAATAGCAACAACAGCAACACGACAACAACACCAACAACAGCAACTACAACAACAGCAACGAATGGATGAATAAACCCACAAGTTCTAGTTGCCCTGGACTCCAAGCGCAACATAATGAAGATAAATCTTTTCACCAGCTACCTATGTTACAACAGAAAAAAGTATCGCTACTGTAACTGTTCTCTTTTTTTACCATTACCTCGACCATTGCTTTCATCATTACTATTCGACTAACGTATTATATTTCTACTTCTCTAATTTCTCAACCTTCTACATGTACTACTACCTACGACTACTACGACTATTACTACAACTCCTGATACTACTATCCGAAACGCGACGTGTTTGTTCTGTCTTTATTAGTGGAGTTGTCACTTATTGTCATATTTCACCTACTGTTACTACTACTACTACTACTACTACTACTACTACTACTACTACTACTACTACTACTACTACTACTGCTGCTGCTGCTGCTACTGCTACTACTACTACTACTACTATTACTGCTACTACTATTACTACTACTACTACTACTACTACTACTATTGTTACTACTACTACTACTACTGCTACTGCTACTACTACTATTACTACTATTACTACTACTACTACTACTACTACTACTACTACTACTACTACTACTACTACTACTACTACTATTACTACTACTATTGTTACTACTACTACTACTACTACTACTACTACTACTGCTACTATTACTATTCTACAATCCCGTTGAGACGATGTTCAGTACCTGAAGGAGCGGCACACACAATGCAACGAGAGAAAACAGAAGTTTAATCCTTTTCTTTCTTTCTTTATCAGCTCCCATTCTACCTTCCGGTGTATGGGCTTAAATGCCCGAAATGAGCTTTCCCAGGCTGCCCTGTCCTGGCATTTTCGGTTTCCTCCGTGAAGGTTAAATTTCTTTGCTTTAATTTTGTCTAATTGTGAATATGTGGTCTTATACACTTCTTCCTGGTTTAAATCCACTTTGATGTTTTTCAATCTTTTCCTTAATCTCACATCCAGCATCCTGGCATACGTTTTTCCTAGTACGCTAAATAGTGTTATCCGTCTATAGTTTGAGCATTCCATAGTTGATCCTTTCTTGTGTATTGGTGCTACTATTCCCCTTTTCAGTTGTCTGGCATCTGTTTTGACTTTTCTCATAGCTGTTTGGATTTCTTCCTTTGATATTATATCTACATCTTCAGCTCATCTGGATTACTTGTTACTCTTATTGATTGATCTGTACTCATATGTTTGTAATTGTTGAAAATAGTTTCTCCTTGTTTCCATGATTTCCCTGTCTTCTTTCATTATTCCTTTTGGCTTTCTTAATTTGTCGTATTGGACATGATTTGGTCTTTCTCAATCTCATGCTCTTCATTGCTTCCCAGAACAGCGTTAGATTGATTGATAGCTTTCTTGAAGTCTTTGTCCAAAATCTTCCCACTGTTTCTTTTTTGCTTTCCTCACTTGCTCTTTAGCGATTTTAATCACGCAATCTATCCTATCCTCTGGTCTCTTTGTTTGCAATTATTTCTTCCAGGCATCTTTCTTCTCTTTGATATTAGCCTTGCAATTCTCATTCCATCATGCAGTTCTTTTCCCATCTCCTTTAATTTGTTTCATACAACAGACCTCTTCAGTACAACTGAGGAGTGTTTCTTTATACATTTGCCATTTTTATTCTATTGTGACATCATTCAGAACCATCTGCCTTTCACTGATAAATATTTTTATCCTAGATTTGTATATCTGCTTTACTTTTGATTTATTTAGTTCTACTATTTTGAGTTTAGTAACGTTCTTCTCTTTCCTTTTCTGTTTTCTTCCGTCAGTAATCTCATTTTAGCAATCACTAGAGTGATGATCACTAATATTTCAGCTCCTCTGTTTACTCTTGCATCCATTGTACTGTAAAAAAAGGAGCTGCTAACTATGATGTAGTTCATGATTGGCTTTTCACACATGTCTTCATTTACTCTTGTATATTTGTGACTATCTTTATGAGGAAAAAATGTATCGGCTGTTTTCATGTTATTCTTTAGGAAAAAATCTATTAATCTCTCTCCATTTGGAGAAGTTGTTGTCTCTCTTTTTTTTACCTATTACCCCTCCTGGCGTTTCTACATTGTTGCTTACTCTAGCATGTAAATCTCCTAAAACCATTAGTTCCTGTTTGGGTTTGAGAATCTCTGCAACTATTTGTAAATCATTTTCGAAGATATCTTTTTCTTCTTTGGTGGTGTCTTCGTTTGGTCCAAGCTATTAATAATTCAATTTCTCTTCCTATTGGTTGAATGTTTACCTCTAATAGTTGTGGGCTTATAACGTCCAACTTTCTAGCAGCTTTTCTTGCCTTTTATGCATTATGAGGCCTACTCCTGCTCTCGCCCTTTGACATCTACTCATGAGAATATATCAACTATTCTTTGTCCTTTTTTCTTTATCTCTGTAATGGCCAAAATGTCTACTTGGAATATTTTATTTCTTTTGCTAATGCTATCTCTTTTCCATTTATTGCTTAATATTCCGGTTCTAAAAATCAAAGTCCGTATTCGTTTCCATGCTCGTCTTCGAAAGTTCAAGCCGGGCATATCATCATATTTAATACTCTGAATCAGTTTCTTTTAGGATATGAGTAATTAGCCCTGTACCTAAGGTAGATGGGTGAGCTGCCACCTTGAGGCCCCTACTGGGCCGTATTATTTCTGCCAGGGTTACCTTCCTTGGCAACTTTGGTCAACCAAGACCAGTCTGCAAGGCAGCAGGTTATTTTCTGTCAGGGTTAATTCCCTAGCCTTTGGTCAGCCAAACCCGCCTGATACGCAGCAGGAGGCTTGTGGAGGACAGGACCGCTAATCCCCGTAGGGTGCTTACCTGTCCACTGCCCAGTTTAATCCCTGCTTGCAATTATTATGTTTATTATCATCATCATTGTTAATATCATCATCATCATTATTATTGGTATCATTAGTTTTATTATTATCATTATTATTATTATCATTAGTTTTATTATTATCATTATTATTATTATCATAATTATTATTATTATTATTATTATTATTATTATTATTATTATTATTATTATTATTATCATCATATTATTATTATTATTATTATTATTATTATTATTATTATTATTATTAACATTGTTATTGTATTATTATTATTATTAACATTGTTTAAATTGTTATTATTATTATTGTCATTATAATAATAATGATTATTTTTATCGTTGTCAACATTATTAGGATTCTTATGTACTACAAGAGACGAGTTCTAAACCTGTGCTTTATCATATCAGGCATTTTGCTCATGCGAATATGGTTTAATCAAATGACGAAAATGAAATTTAAAAAATCAATGAAGAATTGAAAAGAGAGCTGAACGTTAAGGGGAAGCTACTTTCAAACCACTTTTGTTTAATTTAAAACCTATAGGTGTCTTTTATGTTTTATACAAGTCAAGTAGATGCAATATTCTTACCCTTGTCAAAAGCAGGTGTCTGTAGATTTTCGGTTCCACCAAGGAGAGCTAATCTTTAACAAGATTTGAAAAATAGATCCATCTTAGACATTACCATGAATTGATCTAGCGTCACAACAATCGAGATCTACTCTTATTTTCTAAATACACGTAGATCTAGATCTATATAGATCTAGTTGGTTATATTCTAGCCAGCCTTTTTCCGTGCACATAAATCTGATCGTATCTTGATTAAGAATAATTTTGATATCGCTAACACTTTCTGTCCAAATTGTTTGATATTAAAAATGTTGAGAGATTCAAGTTCAGCACACGACACGACTGTTCTGTTAGTGTGTTAGTGTTAGATCTATCTCAAAAGTAGAGACTGTTTGCATTGAGAAAGCATGGTTTGTGTGAATGAAAACAAAATTCAAAATACCATTTAAATAAGTGAGAAATCTAGATATATAGATATCTGTCGGTTTAAATAAATCTCGATTAGATACACTTTGATTATAGCGTCGTTAAGAACGGAAGTTGTTTACAAAGAACACAAAGAGAGAGAGAGAGAGAGAGAGAGAGAGAGAGAGAGAGACTGTACATAGGGCCTATAGATTTAGAGTTTTTTAAATCTAGATCTGTATTCTACTAAATATCAGATGTCAAAACTAGATCTAACTTAATCTAAATCTATATCTATAACAATTCCAAATAGATCTAGAATCTACCTAATCTTGACCTATCTAGATCTCGCACGGTGTTTCATGTACTCTTATGTGTAGTGTTGTAGAGCCACATTAGAAATTCCCACATCGACATTGAGCAATCATGCTCTCTTCAATCAAATTGTACAGTATCACCTTGGAAGAGTATCACTGACTGGCCCAAACACTCAACTTGGTATAACTATAACTTTAATATCATAGACATCTGATTCTATATATAGATCTAGTGACACAAATGAAACCGGTCATAAAAAGTCGTCCCAAGCACCACGCCAGGTTTCGAAGCGTTCACAGATAATGGGGCCTAGCAGGTCTAGCCATTTACATGTATTTGCTGTAATTGTCTGGGTTGGCCGCAAATACTCACATGTCATCTGCTTGTCAAACGTGTTCGCTATCTAGATCTAGATCAAGCCAACACAGACTTGCCGCCCCTCCCCAATAAACTCCAAGTGTGTTTATCATAGGCCATACATTGAACGATTACGTCATTGACCGTTCTTATGAGTTATGACTAATAGTAATAGGTTTAAAAGGTGAATAAACTTGAATAGGTCATAATTATACCAGCAACCCGAGATGAATTGTCGCTGTGTTGTGTTAATTCATTTCTGTCTTAACACGTAGACATGTAACTGGTGTTGTGTTTAAAGCATTTGGGAGGGGGCGGGGGAGTTCAGGAAAACAAAATATTAGGTTAAGTCAAACACGACGGTTGTTGCTAAAAAGAAGAGCGAAATATGTGTCATTGATCAGTCATCACTAGAATTAGTGCCCGAAAAAAATCGAGTAAATGTTTCAACCGTTGTCGTGGCTCGAACCTTTTACCTTTTGGTTGAGAGGCTGATATCTTGCCTCTGGACTACCGGAGTCCCGTAGATAAGATGACAGATGATCAACCTAAGCGATAACCTTAATTGAGTAGGTACACTCTTCTTAACATAATGGCTTAATTTCATATAATATTGATTGTATATATTTATTATGGCCAGAAAATCATGAGATACTAACGATCTCCAGATTGCTTTCATTCAAATGCCATCTTCTCTCTAACATTTCCTCTTATTTTTTTCTTTTATTTTCCACATCAAAGTAGAGGAAAGCAAACAAACAAACAAACAAACCCAACAACAAACGACGCAAAGATGTTTCTCCCGACCTGAACATAGAGAGGTACTCGCACTTGAATGGAGAGAAAATACTCAAAATAAAGCAAGCCATTTCCCACGACTCTCACATCTCTTTGAACGCTCGTTCCACATTCACATAATATGATGAGCTCTCGAAGGGCCTTCTGGTATTGGGAGCCTGAGTCGTTAGGCTGCCGGACTGGGATCATGAGGTCCCGAGTTCCGAATCTAGCACAGCTGGTAGGTCCGGCGTTGTGTTCCTTGGAAAAGACGCACAACACATTTCCTCATTCTACCCATGTGCAGTTGGATACAAGCACTAGCTTGGGAGTAAAACATATGTGTCACACTGGCGTCTTGGCCAGAAGGTGATTATCATTACCTATTCCGCTTCGCGCTATTGAAGCCAATATAGCTCCAGCTCTATGGGCCGTACAGGCCTTGGAGGAATTTACTTACTCGAAGGGCCCTATTACACATTCATGTCATGATTGCCATACCTCCTACGCCAATCCTACATACAATGGGCATACTTTGACATACATTTCACACATGATTCACACATGAAAAACCCTAAAAACAGAATCCAACACGCATACATGTACGGTCCTACATGTTGGTC
Source organism: Doris montereyensis (assembly GCA_037039925.1). NCBI lineage: Eukaryota > Metazoa > Mollusca > Gastropoda > Nudibranchia > Dorididae > Doris > Doris montereyensis. The sequence continues at coordinate 7,277 of JAXRKP010002120.1, read as the reverse complement.
ACCACGTTTGTCACACATGAAAAACCCTACCACCGGTCACGGTCCGCACATGAAAAACCCTACCACCACACGGTCACACATGAAAAACCCTACCACCACCGCGGTCAAACATGAAAAACCCTACCACCACCGCGGTCAAACATGAAGAACCCTACCACCACCACGGTCAAACATGAAAACCTACCACCACTTGGTCACAACCCTCCACCACGGTCACACATGAAAAACCCTACCACCACGGTCAAACATGAAAACCCTACCACCACGGTCACACATGAAAAACCCTACCACCACATGAAAAACGGTCACACATGAAAAACCCTACCACCACACGGTCACACATGAAAAACCCTACCACCCCTACACGGTCACACATGAAAAACCCCACCACATGAAGAACACGGTCACACATGAAAAACCCTACCACCACACGGTCACACATGAAAAACCCTACCACCACACGGTCACACATGAAAAACCCTACCACCACACGGTCACACATGAAAAACCCTACCACCACACGGTCACACATGAAAAACCCTACCACCACACGGTCAAACATGAAAAACCCTACCACCACACGGTCACACATGAAAAACCCTACCACCACACGGTCATACATGAAAAACCCTACCACCACGGTCACACATGAAAAACCCTACCACCACACGGTCAAACATGAAAAACCCTACCACCACACAGTCAAACATGAAAAACCCTACCACCACACGGTCACACACCCTACATGGTCACACATGAAAAACCCTACCACCACACGGTCACACATGAAAAACCCTACCACCACACGGTCACACATGAAAAACCCTACCACCACACGGTACCACCACACGGTCACACATGAAAAACCCTGCCACCACACAGTCCACACATCACACACATGAAAAACCCTACCACCACACGGTCACACATGAAAAACCCTACCACCACACGGTCAAAAAAAACCCTACCACCACACGGTCCTACATGAAAACCCTATACCACACGGCCGTCCTACCCCTACCACACGGCATAGTACCACCACACGGTCATATATGAAAAACCCTACCTGACCCCCTAACCACGGCCACAAATGAAAAACCCTGGTGAAAAACCCTACCACCACGGTCATACATGCCCTAACACCCTATCACCCTACCACCAGGTCACATATGAAAAACCCCTACCACCAGAAGAAACCCTACCACCACACGGCCAAGAAATGCCCTACCACCACACGGTCACATGTACCACCACACGTCATACATCAAAAACCCTCTCACACATGAAAAACCCTACCACCACACGGTCTGTAGATCCTCTTACATAAGAAACCCTACCACCACACAGTCACACATGAAAAACCCTACCACCACACAGTCACACATGAAAAACCCTACCACACAGTCACACATGAAAAACCCTACCACCACACGACACATGAAAAACCCTACCACCACACGAAACATGAAAAACCCTACCACCACACGGTCAAACATGAAGAGAGAAACATGAAGAACCCTACAACCACACGGTCAGAAAAACCCTACCACCACGAAACAGAAGAACCCTACCACCACGGAGAAAAACCCCTACCCACCTACGGTCAAACATGAAGAACCCTACCACCACGGTCAGAGAGACATATGAAAAACCTACCACCACCACGGTCCAGAAAAACCCTACCACCACACGAGGGAGGGAGGGAGGTCAGAAGAACCCTACCACCACACGGTCAAACATGAAAAACCCTACCACCACCTGGGTCACACATGAAAAACCCCTACCACCACACGGTCACACATAAAAAAACCCCTACCACACGGTCACACATGAAAAACCCCTACCACCACACAGAAACATAAAAATCCTACCACCACACAGTCAAACATGAAAAACCCTACCTACCCTGCGGTCACACATGAAGAACCCTACCACCACCACACGGTCACACATGAAAAACCCTACCACACACGGTCACACATGAAGAACCCCTACCACCACACGAGTCACATGAAAAACCCTGACCACACAGTCACACATGAAAAACCCTACCACACACCAGAAAAACCCTACCACCCACACGAGAGACACGAGTCTATGCACTTGATCGCACGAGCTGTGTGTATTCATCTTGCATCTGTAGATCCTCTTTAAGAGAGAGAGAGAGAGAGAGAGAGAGAGAGAGAGAGAGAGAGAGAGAGAGAGAGAGAGAGAGAGAGAGAGAGAGAGAGAGAGAGAGAAAGGAGGGAGGGAGGGCTATATAGAGAGAGAGAGAGAGATATAGAGAGAGAGAGAGAGAGAGAGAGAGAGAGAGAGAGAGAGAGAGAGAGAGAGAGAGAGAGAGAGAGAGAGAGAGAGAGAGAGAGAGCGAGAGAGAGAAAGAGAGACAGACAGAGAGAGAGACAGAGAGAGAGATAGAAGGATATAGAGAGAAAAAAGCTTACACAGAAGAGATAATAACCTCCCCAATGTCAAGAGAGAGAGAGAGAGAGATTATCAAATAGAGAGAGAGTATTACCCCGTGTGGCAGAGAGAGAGATTATCAAATACAAGCATAGTACCCCGTGTGGTGTAGACAGACAGAGAGAGAGAGAGAGGAGAGAAGGGTCCCCAAGAGAGAGACACAAAAGTGATAGAACCTCCCCCAATTCAGAGAGAGAGAAACAGAGACACCCCGTGTGGTAGACATACAATTATCAAGAGACAAAGCATAGTAGTGAGAGAGAATTATCAACAATAGACCACAATCTTCTGATTATCAAATACTAGCAAGTACACCCCGTGTGAGACCAAATACAATTATCAAATACAAGCATAGTACACCCCGTGTGGTACCACATACAATTATCAAATACTAGCATCGTACACCCCGTGTGGCTACAATTATCAAATACTAGCATCGACAATTATCAAATACTAGCAATTATCAAGTACAAGCATCCCCGTGTGGTACCAAATACAATTATCAAAACAAGTGATAGTACACCCCCAATGTCAACAATAGCACCACAATACAATTATCAAATACTAGCATCGTACACCCCAATGTCAAATACAAACATAGTACACCAAATTCAATTATCAAATACTAGCATCGTACACCCGTGTGGTACCACATACAATTATCAAATACAAGCATAGTACACCCCGTGTGGTACCAAATACAATTATCAAATACAAGCATAGTACACCCCGTGTGGTACCACATACAATTATCAAATACTAGCATAGTACACCCCGTGTGGTACCAAATACAATTATCAAATACTAGCATCGTACACCCGTGTGGTACCAAATACAATTATCAAGTACTAGCATCGTACACCCCGTGTGGTACCAAATACAATTATCAAATACTAGCATCGTACACCCCGTGTGTGGTACCACATACAATTGATCAAAATACCATAGTACACCCCGTACAATACAATTATCAAATACAAGCATAGTACACCCGTGTGGTACCACATACAATTATCAAATACTAGCATCGTACACCCCGTGTGGTACCAAATACAATTATCAAATACTAGCATCGTACACCCCGTGTGTACCACATTCAATTATCAAATACCAGTCGTATACCCCGTACCAAATACAATTATCAAATTCAAGCATAGTACACCCCGTGTGTGGTACCAAATACAATTATCAAATACTAGCATCGTACACCCCGTGTGGTACCAAATACAATTATCAAATACTAGCATAGTACACCCGTGTGTACCAAATACAATTATCAAATACAAGCATCGTACACCCCGTGTGGTACCAAATACAATTATCAAATACTAGCATCGTACACCCCGTGTGGTACCAAATACAATTATCAAATACAAGTTACACCCGTGTGGTACCACATACAATTATCAAATTCAAGCATAGTACACCCCGTGTGGTAAGATACAATTATCAAATACTCATCACACCCCGTGTGAAAATCAATTATCAAATACTAATCGTACACCCCGTGTGTCAAATACAATTATCAAATTCAAGCATAGTAACCCCGTGTGGTAAAATGAATTATCAAATACAAGCAAAACACCCCGTGTGGTAACAAATACAATTATCAAATACGAACAGACACCCCGTGTCACTATTATCAAATACAAGCATAGTACACCCCGTGTTACGCAATTATCAAATACTAGATGTACTCTAAATCAATCTCAGGTTAATATTCAATTCTGGACCGATTTGAAGACATTCAACTTTTGAATCAGTAAACCTGTTCAAAATGGCGGGCTAGCAGAATGAAAATGAACTCAAAACGAATAACCTGTCACTCTGTCAAATCTCACTCCGTGAACTAAACAGTATGAGATGTCTCTAAATCTCTGAATCTTCCAATGGACCGATTTGATGACACATAATAGTAATAATAATAATAATAATAATAATAATAATAATAATAATAATAATAATAATAATAATAATAATAATAATAATAATAATAATAATAATATAATCTATATCAACCTCTAGTGTTTAAAGATAGGGCTTACTCAACATCACCAAGACACCGAGTTCGACTCGGACTGAAGCAATGATATAATACAAGTACGCCTACAGTATGTAATAAGATAAAGGCTCCAAGAACGTTAACTCATGGTAAGTCAATAGGCTTGTAATTCTGATATACGTAGTTGTGTTCCTTGATTCAGTTGCTTTATTTAGAACCCTGACGAATGGGTATTCCAAAGAGGATATCAATACTTTATATACTATAGCTTTTGATAATACACGTTGTATTATCATTTTCTTGGCTGAGTCATAACTTAGGAGTAATCTTAGACAAAGTGCATTGACACGTCATCCTGGTAGAAGTCCTTCAAGATATCGTTATGCATGATACGATAAGATACGAGTTTATTGCTCACAAGTGGCATATTGTTTTGGTGTTATAAAAACCTTTCTTCTTTCTTTATCAGTTCCCATTCTACCTTCCGGTGTATGGGTTCAGATGCCAGAGATGATCTTCCTCCAGATGCCTTGTCCTGGCATTTTCTGTTTCCTTCCAAAAAAGTTGGATTTCTATGCTTCAATGCCTCTTTTATATCTTCTTCCCACTTTCTCCGAGGTCTGCCTTTTGGTCTTTTACCTTGGGCTGTGGCACTGTATATTGATTTAGCTATTCTATTGTCATTCATTCTGTTTACATGCCCAAACCATCTCAATTGATTTGTTTCTATCTTAGTTTTTATGCCATCTGCTTTGGTTTGATCTCTTATTGTTGTGTTTCTGATTTTGTCTCTTTTAGTTTTCCCTACTACTCTTCTTCAATTCAATTCAATTCAATACTTTTTATTGTCCAAATAGGCACATCGTTTTCTCGGTTACAGAAACAAGAAAAACTAAAAACAATTTATACACCCTGATACACATACACACACACACACACACACACACACACACACACACACACATATCTCTGTCTCTGTCTCTGTCTCTCTCTCTCTCTCTCTCTCTCTCTCTCTCTCTCTCTCTCTCTCTCTCTCTCTCTCTATATATATATATATATATATATATATATATATATATATATATATATATATATATATATATATATATATATATATATATATATATATATATATATATATACATACATACATATAATATTATATCAATAATGTTTAAATATAACAGAGACAATATCAATTGGAATAAAACAAAACAGAACATTGTGAAAAGTCAATATTCGCATTAATATTAACACAAAACAGAATAATGATTTGCATAGACTAAACTCTCTACAAGAGCCTAATAGATGTTGGCATAAATGAATTCTTGTATCTTTCGAGTTTGCATCTTAAAGGAATGGGGCGTTTTGATCTATTTGAGAAACGAATTTGGTCAAAAAGGGGATGGAACATGTCTTTTTTTATGGACAAAATCTTTCTTTGACAAACTGTTATAAAAAGGCAATCAAAATCAAGGAAGGTTGCTTTACAAATCTTTTCCGCTTTCTTAATGATATTATTCACTTTCCCCTTACTGTTGTTCCTTGTATTCCCACCCCAACAAGTCAACGAAAAACAGATGATACTTTGGAGCATAGATTGGTAAAATAACAACAAGAGCGTGTTGTCAATATGGAAATATTTCAATTTACGCAAAAAGTAAAGCCTGGAATTTAACTTTTTATATACAATGTTTGAATGGCTTTTCCAGTTAAACTGATTATCTATAGTTACACCTAGATATATATATATATATATATTGTTCTACTTCCTCTACCTTTTCACCATTAATAAGTATGGAGTCTAGTGGGTCTTTTTTATTCCGAAAATCAATTATCATTTCTTTTGTTTTTTTGACATTGAGCAATAGGAAAGGGTCTTCACACCACTTAACAAACCAATTTACATAATTCTTATACTCATTTTCGTTATCTGATATTAGGTCTTGAATTGTGGTATCATCTGCGAATTTGATAAGACGTGTTTTACATGAATTTGATATCTGACAATAATTATTTGTATATGCTCTAAATAAAAAGGTGACAACACAGCCCCTTGTGGTTCTCCTGTATTAGTGTAAAGGACATTAGATATGACTTCATCAATGAATGGGCTGTTAACATTAGTGTTTTTACATATAACGTTTTTCATTTTTACATATTGTGGTCTGCAAGTCAAAATGTCAAAAATCCAAGCTATAATATTTTTGTTTACGTTCATTTCATGCAATTTTGTAATAATCGAATGGGGTTGAATAGTATTGAATGCAGACGAGAAATCACTTTTTCCAGTCGTCTGGCACCTGTTTGTATTTCCATGCTTGTTGGCATATTGCATTTTTAATCATTTCTAGATAAACTTGATATGCTCCTGGGGCATTTCCTAATTTTACTTTTCTTATAGCTGTTTGGATTTCTTCCATTGATATATTTACATCTTCAGCTGTCTCCTTTGGATTACTTGTTACTCTTTACTCATTATTTCATACGTTCTGGAGTGAAAATGCTTTCTCCATGTTTCCATGATTTTGCTGTCTTCTTTCATTATTTCTCCTTTGGCATTCTTAATTTGTCGTACTGGGCATGGTTTGGTCTTTCTCATGCTCTTCATTTGCCCCCAGATCAGCTTTTGATTTCCTTGATAGCTTTCTTGAAGTCTTTGTCCAAACTCTTCCCACTGTTCCTGTTTTTGCTTCCTTCACTTCCTCTTTGGCGATAGTTCTTTTATTCACGTAATCTATCCTATCCTCTGGTCTCTTTATTGCAAGTATTTCTTCCAGGCATCCTTCTTTTGTTTGATCTTAGTTTTGAC
>JAXRKP010000212.1:352500-430000 GCA_037039925.1 Doris montereyensis | reverse complement strand
TAATATCAAATGTCCAATATAGGCTAATCAGTTCAGTCGTAATAATAATAATAATAATAATAATAATAACACGATTATGACATAATGAATGATGAGTAGGCTAGTGACTGACTCACTTTGTGATTGATGACTGTACTGTTACTTACTTATATTGGCTCACACATATCCAGTATCCAGATCTATGTGCTTGGTCATGGTTTCTTATAGAGCTAATGATCTCTTTTGTACTTCATCTTTTCCTCCAGGGTCATCAAGAGTTAGAGAGTTAAAATTTATAAAAATAAGAACAAAATCCCTCTTAAATCTAGATTCTATATATAGAATCTAGCTCTAGACCTACTTCTAGAGGCCCATAGCCCTGACTCAGCTGGAGGCCCCCACCCCTCGAGGAAATTGCTTCTAGTTTTTATTTACAGCCCAAAACAAGCTGAAATGTAAGATCGTTGTCATTCTTGTCACTAGCAGTCTCTAGGGTCATGTCACAAAATAAGCAGGTCAGTCTATTTTTAAGGCTATAATTGGCCAATTGTAAATTCGATTTGATCAACACAAGAACAACTAGATCAGACTGTCAAACTTGCATCCAATTCCATCTTCAAACATAGATAGTCACCTGCACTCATTTTACCCTAGTTCAGTGAGGCTGTGGAATGGACTGCTAACAGATTTAAAATGAGCAATAGCTCTGAAGACTTGACAACTTAAACAGAATTAAACACATCACATTTTAAAAACAAAATAGGATTAATATTTTAGTGTTAAATTAAAATGCGGTTAATATATATATATATGCAAGAATTGAGTTGGTCAGTTATTATGAAGAAGAATGAAGATCTCAGCCCCCACCCCCTGACTTATTAAGAAGCCGCTTAGGTTAGATTTAGTTGCACCAGCAAGTCTGTTTTGGTTTAGGCCTACAGTGAGTGAAACTTATAATGTAGTCTCAGCCGGCAGATTAACAGTTTTCAAATTTCAAAACATGAGTCAAGATAATTTGTAATAGGCCTACCAGGAGATTCAGAAGCCTAGATGGTGGTGATTTATGTTCCGATTGTGCTCACTTTTCCGCATCTTTCTTATAAGTTCCCATTCTACCTTTTGATATATGGGTTCAGAAGCCCGAAATGATCTTTCTCCATGATGCCCTGTCTGGCATTTCTTCCTTCCAAAAAAGTTAAATTTCTTGTAATGCCTCTTTTATATCTTCTTCCCATTTTCTCGGGGTCTGCCTTTTAGTCTTTTGACCTTGGGCTTTAGCACTGTATACTGATTTAGCTGTTCTATTGTCATTCATTCTGTTTGCATGCCCAAACCATCTCAATTGATTTATTTCTATCTTAATTTTTATGCCATCTGCTTTGGTTTGATCTTTATTGTTGTGTTTTTGATTTTGTCTCTTTTAGTTTCCCCTACTGCTCTTCTTAGATATTTCATTTCGGCTGTTTGTACTCTACTGTGTAAGGTCCAGGTTTCGCTGCCATAAAGAAGAGAAGGACAATAAACTGTGTTGGATACTGCCTTTCTCTCTCTCTCTCTCTCTCTCTCTCTCTCTCTCTCTCTCTCTCTCTCTCTCTCTCTCTCTCTCTCTCTCTCCTATACTTCTTTCCTTTCATTCTTTCCCATATCTTTCATCTTGCTGTTTCCTCTGAGATCACCGCATATGTTGGACAATTTCTATGAAACAAAATAAGCAGGATCATATCTGCCAGCTTCAGCGACTGGTCCGTCTCCACTCGACCTTTGCAGACTTTCGTCAATTGGCTCACATCCAGTTCAACCTCGGTCTGTCGACTTTCATCAATTGGTATTAATTCATTTCAGAAGTCGGCCTGCCGATCAAAGCCATCATTTTACACCAGCCAACTTTACCAATTAGCCTGTCGACCTGAGCAATGATATTACACCGTAATGAAGTCTGTGAAGGAGAGTTTAATTCTGGTGTCCGATTCAGCTCGTGGGGGGGGTGTGGGAGTCGTTACAGTCGGTCATGGCCAGCTGAGAGTGGGCATAAAGTCATCCTTAACAAAACAAGCATTTTTACTAGTATCACGATTAGTGGCCCCCTCTGACAATGTTTATCAAGTCGGGTCACACCATGTGGAGATTTTACAACATAAAATTTACGTCAAATTGTCAACATAAATCTCTTTGATCGGGATTTGTGTTTGCTTCCTGCAACAAGCCTTTAAAAGGGAATATATGCAGCTCCTGGAATATGCCATTTTTGGGTAAAAATATCAAAATTGAGGTTATGGCATTTCTTTCTAGTTCCACTTCTTAACTTTACTTAGAAACCATTCCCAAATCTGAATTCTTTGTCTTTCTGTGAAAAAATTGTCTTTGAAGACACCAAACGTCACCAATTTTGTGACAAATTATCATATTTAGCCTTATTTTGAGACCCTCACAAAAAACTACAACCCCTTGAATAGAATAGAATCGTTCGTCCTTTCGTATGCACTGTGTGGTGATGTTGAGACTAGAAGTCAGCGACGTTCTAAATAGTATTATTTCGTTATAGTTCATATTCTATTTAGCACTCAACAAAACCCACACTCCCATATATGGGCAAAGATTAAACTCAAATGCCACAAACATCTGGGCAAACAGTCATGAAGTCTCTTGCTCTTTCTCACGGCTGGCCCGTTCAACTAATCAAAACCGCTCCTGCGCGATCACGTGTATTGCTTCCTGCGAAAGAAGCAGTTGGTCCCACAATTAGGTCATCTTGAATGTAACACCATTCAGCATCGAATTATTTTTATTTGATTTCAAAATATACTCATTCTATTCTGTGCATCGTTTTTATTATTATCATTTGATGTATTTTGTTTGATATCAAGAGTAAATAACTCTTGTGCGACAAAATTGTATGAAAAGCGTGTTTTTGTATGCTTTTAGTGTTGTGAAATTTTAATTGCTTTAGTCTCGAAATATTATTTTTTAGACTTTTATTGCTGTCTTGAAATTTCACATGTTGATAGCCATTTACTGTACAAAGAAACTTTCAGCAACAAAAAATCTAAAAAAAATGTATAGTATAGATGTTTTTTGCAAAAATATTTTGTTTCATAATTATTTTGTATTTATGTTCTAGGTCTGTGTGGCAAACTAAAAACATCACAAAAACATAATTAAGATTAATAGTCTGAATTTCACTCTGAAGGTTTATAGTCATTACTTTGAACAATTTGTATTTGAAGTTTGGAGTGATTTGGTCAGTTTTTTTTTATAGCTATGTAAAGCAACATGTTTAGTAAACAAAAAACATAACTATTCAAGATGGCGGTCAGTTCCATGGCAACCAAGTAAACAACACCATATAAGTTCATGTTTCAATACACTGATTACGTATTTGCATAATTTAACCGGGAAAATTACAATTAAAACAAATAGTTTCAGAACCTGCATATTCCCCTTTTAGCAGAGTTAGGGCTAAGTACCTCTAGATCTAATTTCTAACAGGATGGGTAAAAATTAAATTCAGTATTTAGAGCCGCATACAATGTCCCTGGTTACAACAGGAGCTTGCTTATAGATGGACGTTTTAGATTCCCCAATTTTTGCTCTATTTATTAACCCTAGGCTTTAGAAAAAGGCCTTGGTTAAAACGAGCTGTGCGCTTACATTCATTCATCCCGTTTCACTTGCACGCATACACAGTCACACATATGTATGCAAATGTCCATCTTGAATCAGAACATAGATCTAGATCTATTATGATACATTTAAGCATCCGAGTGGCTTTGTATGGTTCAAGAAAGAAAAGTGTTTTATTACATGAAACAAAAGTTGGAGAAGTTTATCTCCCCTTCTGTATCTCTAGGATTCAAAAGTTTTGACATCCTATACAAGTGTTTGAAAGGATCGAAGAATATATTCAATAAAGTCTGTTCATCATTTTGACATCCTTTACAACTGTTTGAAAGGATCGAAGAATATACAAAGTCTGTTCATCATAAAGTCTGTTCATCATTTTATTTTTAAATCCATCCTCCGTTTCAGAGAAACTTTAAAATGTGTTCATGCCGCTTGTGTTTGTGCCCTCAGCGTTCTGTTCTGTTTATCAGATTTATATTTAATTCAAGACAAGTTTTGTTTCTACTTATATTGATTATAAGATTAAATTTATAATTTTCAAACATTTTAATCAGCTAGTTGTTTAACAGTACTGGTATTATTATTCAACATGGATCTTTCCATGTTTCCAACTGCCATTTTAAACCTTTCAAGTCTTGTTTTGAGAGTCACACTCAGTTGTGCCCAGCACTGTGTGGCTTCTCTCTTCCCAGCCTCTGGGCCTGTTTCACTCGGAAACGCCACCGCTCTACATGCAACCTAGAGGAACAAGGGGCGGTGGTATGAAAAACCTGTAAAGAACACGAATAGGCCTATCGCCGTGTCTCACCTTTTGACACGCCGAAGCTCTTTAAGTTCGAAAACCTTGGGTGTTATTGAGATCATGACCTCTTGATGATAAAACATGTTACTAAAACAATTCAAAGGCTTTGCAATTTTTATTTGAAGACTATTATACTTATTAGCAAAATAAGATTCATTCTAGACCAAGCAACATCAAAAATGCTTGTTACATAACTCATTCTAAGTCAATATGGAAGAAATTGCAATGCACCAAAATACTTGATTCAGAAACTGAAAAAGCTTTTAGAATAAGGCTATTATATACTAATTAGCTTTTATCTCAACAAAGTGAGCCAATCACGCCAGTATTAAAAGAACTGTACTGGCTCCCAGTTAGTTACAGGATAGATTTTAAAATCGTGTTTATTGTTACAAATATCTAAACAGTCTTGGTCCATCCTATTTAAAAGAGCTAGTCACTTTTTACCAACCCAATAGAGTATTCTTTCTTTCTTTTTATATCAGTTCCCATTCTACCTTTCAGTGTATATGGGTTCAGATGCCCGAGATGATCTTTCTTCAGGATGCCCTGTCCTGGCCTTTTCTGTTTCCTTTCAAAAAAATTAAATTTCTATGCTTCAATGCCTCTTTCATATCTTTTTCCCACTTTCTCTGAGGTCTGCCTTTTGGTCTTTTACCTTGGGCTATAGCACTGTATTATACTGATTTAGTTATTCTATTGTCATTCATTCTGTTTACATGCCCAAACATCTCAATTGATTTGTTTCTATCTTAGTTTTTATGCCATCTGATTTAGTTTGATTTCTTATTTTTGTATTTCTGATTTTGTCTCTTTTAGTTTCCCCTACTACTCTTCTTAGATATTTCATTTCAGCTGCCTCTACTCTACTGTATTCTAAGGTCAAGATTTCGCTGCCATAGAGGAAAGTAGGACAATAAACTATTGTATACTGCCATTTTGGTTTTTGTTGACAATTCTTGCTTACCTACAAATTTCCTAGATGGTTATATTCTTAATTTTCATCTGATTCATCTTACTCTAGGTAATTGTAGCTTTGATCTTGTTCTAAATTCTCCCTGGCCAATTTAAGATTTTGTGTTTTAGCTTCCCAAGTTACTAGCATTGCTTTGGTTTTCTTTGCATTTAAATACTCTCATTCCTCTTTTATTTAGTTCATTGTTCATAATGTTGATATTCACCTGAAGGTCACTTTCTGATTTTCCAAACAGAACTAAATCATCGGCAAATGAAAGCATTGATACATTTACTGGTTTGAGCTTCCACATACCTACATTCATTTTTATTCATTTTTGAGGATGCCTTTGCGACTGAATCCATAAATGTGATAAATAAAAGAGGACTTAGGATACAACCTGTCTTACTACTATATCTACATCAAATTCTGAAGATATGTTTCCAGCTACTCCCACTGCACAAGTTGGTTTATTGTAAAAACTTTTAATGGCTTCGATAAATTTTGCTCTACATTGTGTTCTTTTAAGGAATGCCATAGTTCGTCCCTCCTCACAGTATCAAATGCCTTTTCTAAGTCAATAAAACACAGGTGCAGATCACTGTTTCTCTCAAGGAATTTTTCTATTATTTGTCTTATTGTAAATATGTGGTCTTGTACACTTCTTCCTTGTCTAAATCCAATCTGATGCTCTTCAATCTGATCCTCTACTCTTTTCCTTAGTCTCATTTCCTGTATCCTGGCATATACTTTTCCTGGAACGCTAAGTAGGGATATCTTTCTATAGTTTGAGCATTCCATAGTTGATCCTTTCTTATGTATTGGTACTACCGTTCCCTTATTCCAGTCGTCTGGCACCTGTTTGGACTTCCATGCTTGTTGGCATATTGCATGTAGTAGTTTGTCTGCCCTCTCCCTTGGTTTTTAATCATTTCTGGGTAAATTTGATCTACGCCTGGTGGTTTTCCTAATTTCACTTTTCTTATAGCTGTTTGGATTTCTTCCATTGATACATCTACATCTTCAGCTGTCTCCTCTGGCTTACTTGTTACTCTTACTAATTGATTTTTACTCCTTGTTTCATACGTTCTGGAGGGATTATGTATTTAGTAAAAATGCTTTCTCCAAGTTACCATGATTCCACTGTCTGCTTTCATTATTTCTCCTTAGGCATTCTTAATATGTCATATTGAGCATGTTTTGGTCTTTCTCATGCTCTTCATTGCCCCCAGAATAGCTTTTGGTTTCCTTGATAGCTTTCTTGAAGTCTTTGTCCAAACTAATAAAACTCTTCCCATTGTTCCTGTTTTGCTTTCCTAACTTCCTCTTTGGCGATACTTCTTTTATTCACGTAATCTATCCTATCCTCTGGTCTCTTTGTTTGCAAGTATTTCTTCCAGGCATCCTTCTTTTCTTTGATCTTAGTCTTGACGTTCTCATTCCACCATGCTGTTCTTTTCCTATCTCCTTTAATTTGTTTCCTACCACAGACCTCTCTTCAGTGCAACTGAGGATTGTTTCTTTATACATCTGCCACTTTTCTTCTATCGTGCTATCATTCAGATCCATCTGTTTTTCACTGATAAACCCTTTTATCCTAGATTGGTATACCTGTTTTACTACTGGTTTGTTTAGTTCCTCTATTTTGAGTTTAGTAGATTTCTTCTCTTTTCCTTTTCTGTTTGTTTTCTTTAGTCAGTAATCTCATTTTGGCAATCACTAAGTGATGATCACTAAATATTTCTGCTTCTCTGTTTACTCTTGCATCCAATGTACTGTAAAAAGAAAGCTGCTAACTATTATATAGTCTATGATTAACTTTTCACACCTGTCTTCATTTACTCTTGTATATTTGTGGATATCTTTATGAGGAAAAAATGTGTTGGCTTTTTTCATGTTATTCTTTAGGCAAAAATCTATGAGTCTCTGTCCATATTATAGACAAATTGTTGTCTCTCCTTCTTTACCTGACTTTATATGGTTAATTAAAGTTAGGCAATGAACAGTCTAGATCAAGAATTGTTAAAACAGGTGGAGATTTATAAATTGTTCACATGCCCTTTGTACTCAAATTTGTGCTCACGTTAACCATTGTGCTATTTCTAATCTGTGATCAGATTGTGCTAACATGACTTTCATAACATTGACCTACTACTAATACATGTAGTACTCAGCCCTTACTTAGCATAAGCTCATTTGCTGATTATACTGTGCTAACTATATCAGCATAATAATGTTATGATTTGTAAAAAAAGAAGGGATTTCACCTCTCAAACTTACTATAGTATATCGCATCACTTATAGTTTTAATCACAAAAGAAGGTTTTCAGTGCACCATAAATCTAACATACAGTCTGTTTATAAATATTACAATACACCTATGACCCAACATGATAATAGGGAGTGTTGACTGCAGGCACGGCTCATTCAACTAAAAAAAGGACCACTGTGGTCGAAAAGATATTTTTGCTTATAAATAAATCTTTGGCAATGTGTGTGATTTTTGCATTGATTATTCTGATTTAATATTATGCAATTGGTCACCACTGACGTGTAAGTATTAATTTAATTGTTTTCCATGTAATATTTCAAAGATGAAAACAGTGAGTGTTGCTCTTGTCCTCTGCCTAAATGTTGGAGTGGATCCCCAGATGTTGTCAAGATCTCACCATGTGCTCGAATGGAGTGTTGGATAGGTATGATGCTTATATTTATCTTTTTATATTTTTTTGAGACAAGAATTTATCTGCATCAGCATGTTGATAAATGCATCGTTAGTTTGTTTCGACTGTTCAGTCTTCTTCTCTGTGATAGACTGCTCTTGGTAGCTCTGTCCTTTGTGAAATATATTCTACTTGTTAGTGTAATTATTTTGATGAGTTTTTATTTTCATGAAATTTGTAAGATGGCAGTCTTTATTATTATGCTACAACACTAGAATATCAAGTGACATGCCCACAATGTGTCATTTTTTACTGTATACGTTGGCGTGAGGTCTCTTGGAAGTTCATCAAAGGTATTGATGTGAGTTGATTTCTATGTCCAGTTTGTTCTTAAAAGTGATCTATTTAACAGCATTTCAGCCTCTCTGATTGTTAATTCTTTTAGTCCATTCTCCGGAATAAGCTCTGGGCTCTATGGCCGTAGCGGCCTTAAGGGAACTTTTTACATACTTTACTATCGGCCACTGGTTCCAGAAGGAGCTGTAGATCTGCAAAATATGTTTTCATTTTAGGCCTAGGATGATGCTGTCTTTTGAGATCTTCATAGGTTGAACAATACAACTAGCTTTGTCATGAATGAGGCATTTCACAGTTCTTTGCAAAGCTTCTTTAAGCATCATGTCTCTTCATCTACCCTTTCTGCCTCTTTCTTTCCTCTCTCATCATTATCGTGTGTCAGGATACGTGGAATCTTGAAGAAGTATTTGGTTATATTTGTATCTGACTTACACACACATATACAACCAAAGGAACCTAAGAACACATTCAAGTACTACACATTTTATTTGATTTATAATGCAGATCCAAGCACGATGAGTCCACAGAAAGCCCTAGAGTCAATTGGCCTGAACCTACAGAAACAGTATGAAAGATGGCAACCCAGAGCAAGGTATAAGCAATCTCTTGATCCAACTGTCGAAGAAGTTAAAAACTTTGCACATCTCTGAGGCGCAATGCAAAAGTGAGTGTCCTGGAATTTTTATAAAGTATGATTTGTTTGTTGCTGTTTTTTTAAGGGGTTTTCCACCGACCAGTCAACTACTAGCAGACCTGCCACCCATCCCTCTTTTTTTTTTAATACTAAATTCCAAGACCTTCCCGCTTTTCTACTTTTTGTCTTTTTTTGCCTTCATGCTATCACAATCAGCCTAGTGTGCAATATTATTAATTTTCTAGCGATATTTGACGAGGTTTAGCAATTCAGTGTGTACAATTATCAATACAGACACTTTTTGGGAGCGGTGAATCATCTCCTCGATGATTTTTTTTTGTAGGGTGATACCGGTTCCTTTGCCGTCTTTTGAGAACATTACAAATCGTGTCGCCAAACGTTGTGCATCACTGGCAGAAAGAAAATACAAAGAAGATAGAATGTAAATGTCTTTTACGCATGCTTTTGGAAACAGGAAACATGTTGCATGATTATCAATGACAACTTAGAAATTTGCCTGAATTACACTCTTGATGGAGAGGAGATTTTTAAATGTAGGTACATGAATCTACTGACGATACGATAAAAACAGGTTACATCATGTACATGTAATAGCAAACTCAGACAGATACAGAGATGTAACATGTTGGACCACTAGTACAGTAGTGACCGCCTAAATGCCTGGTGCTTGAGAAGCAAAGAAAACGGGCATTTAGGCGAAACAAGCATTTAGGTGAAAGACGGTCAAGGGCAACAGTTTGGGGTTGGGGGGTGATAACCAAGGGAGTTCACTGAGTATGGTGCAGGCAGAAATTCAACCTTTTCGAAAAATTTAATGCCAGAAATAGGGACACCTGGAAACCATTTAGCACTAAGGTGTTTAGCACCAGGTGAGTTAACCGTCGCTCGCCTCGAAGACACAATGGACACAGCCAAAGCGAGACAGGGGAGTAATAAAACTGTCCACACCTCGTCCCTTGATCTCGATGCTCGCCCAGTCTATTAAAAACGCCAAGTGATTGCATGCCACTAACGACATCAAGAAAGAGCCATGCGCTGAGTCTGAAAAACTTCAATTCTTATTGCCCAGTGACAATCCAGTGATCCAATGGAGCAAAGGCTGTGGTGTACAGTGGGTGGAGTTAAGAAGAAGACTGGTCATCTTTTATAACATTACAACGGATAGATATGAAGGGTGGTTGCAATGCATGGCACGTTGTTAACGGACATAATCTATATTAGCGATATATGATAAGAAGAAAAAATTGTATCTGTTACTATAGACGTATTTTATGATATTTTGGAGAAAATGGTACCTGTAGTTGCCGTGAGACCATGGCGGCAGGTATTTAGGTGGTCACTACTGTACTACAAGAGCATTGACTTTTTTCAAGTATTATTCTCACATTCTCTGGGTAGAAAGTTTGGGGCTTGAACTAAGGAAGTGAAGCTGCTTTGATTTGGACGTACCCAATATTATCTAATTTGGTGGGGAGGGGGTTGATTTATTGTTTAGGAATTCATTTATTTGTTGGGGGGGGTGATTTTTAGAAGGAAGGGAATGGTTTTGTACAGTTGAGTTTCCGGATATAAAAAAATACTACAGCTTTGGTTTCATACAGTTGAAATTACCCTTTGGTCCCCAGAAGGTTATTGTTAATAGGTCTGGTATGGATGCTTTCAAATTAAAAAGACAGTACACTATTCTTTAATCCTGTAAACAATTTAGATAAAGTACAATTTCAGGTACAGTACATTTTCTTTATATCACTTGAAGTTGTCAGGGTTGTTTCATTGTACCGTACTTGTATTCCTCTTTTTTCTTCAAATTCCTCTTTTTGCCACAAATATCCTGAATTTTTGGCATAAACGTGGGGGCAGGTCTGTGCTAGTTATATTCAAGCTAAACTAGCCCCATCATTTCATATTTGCAATGGATGATATTACCAAACAATACTTTGTAGCCACTGTATCCTTTTGATGTCCTTCTCTTTGTCTCATCTTCCTTGATCATGCAAACTATGAAAAGAAAATTCTATGCTAATCTCTTTCTTCTGTGTATGATTAATTACGTTTGGTAAAATTTAGAAGTGTCATAGTAATAATATATTTAAAGTGCAAAACACTAAAATGTGATTTGAAAATTTGCATGCTAGACATTCTTTTTTTAACATTCGATCACATTGCTTGTGTCTCTTTTTTTTCTCTGGTAATCATAGGAGGAAAGAGTACTATTTCACTACATTGGGCATGGTGTACCAAAACCAACTACGAATGGTGAAATTTGGGTGTTCAATAAGGTATATGCTCCTACATTTTGTGATTTATATCATTGTGTGATCCTGTGTTAAATGTTTTATTAGAATGACAAAAAGGTTTTTCAATCCATTCATATTCAATAATTCTATGTGGGGAGAATTATTTTTGTCTTATCAATATATGACATTTAATTCTCAAAGAGATCCCACTCAGGTTGAGTATTTGAAGCCTTTACTTTTTCACTAGCAAATCTTAAATTGCCTCATAAATTTTTGATAAAAGTGTTATAGCCAGGTGTTGAGTAATTGATTGAGTATGAAGGGCATTTTGAATTGGCATCTATTTTTCATGATGTATAATTACCGTAGCACTTAAACACTATCTCTACTTACCATTTCTCAATGAAATTTATTTCTCTTTACGAAGATTTGCTCATTTCAGAAATCATATTTATATTGTGTATTTTGGCGACTTACATCAATGTGTAGCATGCATTTTTGAGGGTAAATTAGATTCATAAAAAAATTGTTTCATCTATAAAGCACACATTTAAACGGAGATTTTATTTTGGCAGTGACTACTGTTTATATTAATCTAATGAATTTTATGGAAAATTCAATACTGATCTGGTTAGCGTTATGACTTCCTTTATCTTTTTTAGTGATATCTGATTTGTACAACAATTTTTTACATGACACTTTTATAGTTTTGGTAATTGTCTGTTTTTCTCTTTTTTCATTTTCAGAGTTACACCCAGTACATCCCATTATCACTGTATGATTTACAAATATGGATGGGCTCTCCATCAATATATGTGTTTGACTGTTCTAATGCAGGAATCATTATAGATCTATTCAAAACGTTCACAGCTCAGCGCGAACAAGAAGCAGCTGTAAGTATTCATGACATGTTTTGGGATGAAAAGTGCACTTTACCCATTTATTTTTCTAATGCTATTTTACCCCTCTTTTTGTTTTTATTAACAATACATTTTAGCAGTCTTAAAAGCATATTAAAAGTATTTGTGTACACACGTGTATATGTATATGAGACAATGACAAAAGGTTGTTGGCATGAAGCCTCCACGAAGGCTGCTTTTGAAATTGAAAGTACTAGTGTAAATATTAATTTTTCATGTGCCTATATGATTAAAAAATGTTTTCATGTGTGCTAAAATATTAGAACTTTTCTGAGTCACCTTCAAAGATGTCTATTGTGCCGCCGGACGAAATATTCTTGAGGTCTTAAGAATGAAAGAGCTCCTTGTGAGATTTTTTTTAATTTCAAACCAAAATCACGACAGACAAACATGACATTTCCCTCAACACAAAAGTTGAAATTAAAAAACTAACAGACACTGGAAAATGTCAGAATCACTCTAATCCATCAACAACAAACTGATCTCATCATTACCTGGGGAAAAAATTAAAGATTGAATAATTCCTGTATTGTTGCATAAAAAAGCATGTCAGTTGTGACAACTAACATCTACAAAGAGTACCGCCATATTATATTTACACCTGTTTAACAGCAAAACACAATTTTAGCTATCAAATGCTCTGAAAATATAGAGCAACGTAGTCTTACATGTCAGTTGTGATGATACAAGGACAAAATGTCTGTCGTGATGCTATTCAAAGCGGACAAAGGATGTGAATCAAGGAAGACTGTAACAATTTATTTACTGTGGATTTAGGTTTTTTGAACTTCAATTATACGCTTCATTTTACTCGCTTTTGTACTTTAGGAACAACAAATTCAAAAAATTTGAATAGCCAGTCCTAAACCTACAGATCGGCACAAAAAAACCTAAGTAGAGGAAATATTTCAAAGAACAATGAAACCGTGAATTTTCAATGGATGTCATTTATTTGTATTTATGAAAATCACTTCACTCACAGCTAAATAAAATGATGAACCAATTACAATACTATAGAAAATGTTTAATAGCCTGTCACTGATCCTGTGACCGAGTCACGGTGAAAGAAAGAGGCCCTCCTGTTTTATTGCTTTCACAAGGACATATCGCCATACCTGCGGCAACATTTTCTATTCCAAACCTAACCCTCTCCTCAGCAATGCAGTCTGTCACTTTCCTCCTCCTTTCTCTGCTACATTACATGGCATGGGTGACCATCGTTATTTATTCTTGTTCTTCCCTTCCTACAGTAGTAATCCTCCTCTTACCGAGTAGCCACAACCCCTTATGCAATGTAGTGGTTTTTCACATCTTCCTTCCACTCCAAACTCCCTTCCTGCAAAGTAGTTAGATAGACTTGAGAGGTCTTGTATGTCTATATACTTCAAATAACTGCCCTCCCTCTTGTCCAGACACCACATACCATCTTGAACATGTCAAATTATCTGCTTTAGATATCAATGTCCCTTTGATGCTCATCATTAAACCTAGATGAAAAGCTTCAACCTTCCATCCCTTGTACTTTTACGACCCACTGTTTTCATTCACCCACTGTTCTCATTCATATGTGAAAAATAGGCAGAGATACATTGTGACGTTTGACACAATCCTCAACACA
The DNA here is from genome assembly GCA_037039925.1 of Doris montereyensis. Lineage (NCBI taxonomy): Eukaryota > Metazoa > Mollusca > Gastropoda > Nudibranchia > Dorididae > Doris > Doris montereyensis. The sequence continues at coordinate 416,193 of JAXRKP010000212.1, read as the reverse complement.
AGGCCTCCTGATTGGTCTTATTGAACTTGGTTTCTTTCTATTGAATAAAGGTGACACCCTCAATTCAGGCTGACCATAGGTGTGTAATGTGATTAACCACTGATATCTTGTATCAATCACTGTTCCTTACTTATGGATGGAGCTTGTTGGATTGTTACCAAAGTAATCGACAGCTACCCAGAAGTTGCATCACTCAAACATATTATGATTATCAGTCTCTCTCTCTCTCTTCTCTCTCTCTCTCTCTCTCTCTCTCTCTCTCTCTCTCTCTCTCTCTCTCTCTCTCTCTCTCTCTCTCTCTCTCTCTCCTCTCTCTCTCCCTCTCTCTCTCTCCCTCTCCCTCACTCACACACACACACACACTCACAGTGACATACAATACATGTACAAGGACACATGTATTATAATAAGTACATGTATTATCATTGAGTGGGGATATCCGGTCCAGGATAGTTTGTTTTTTCTCCGCCCACTGCCACTGCATGACTATTGATATTTTTTTTTCAAGGTTTCATCGTTCGATATTATTTTAACACTATTCATATGCTCTTGGTAGAAGTAGAAGGTTTGGGACGTGGTCTTAGAGAGTGAAACTACTTTGATTTGAACTTATCTGAGACATCAAGTGAACTGAGCAGTTGGCAGGGGTTACTGGTAGGTTTCACTTCTTTCCTTTTTCTCTTTCATTTTTCTTTCATCTTGCTGTTTTTCTCTTAATTCACCCTGTGATCCCAAATTACATACTAAGTCAATTTTTTACGTAATTCGATCTTTTAGTCAAGGTCCCGTGAACATCAGCTTCTACTTTTTTTTTGTCCATCTTCAGTCAATTGTGACGACGTATAAAATCTGTCTCGGTCGTGACGATGGGCAAAATATTTTGATGAAGAACGGGTTTCAATTTTGCAGCTACGCACCATCTATTGTTTGCCCTTGATCCATCCGCATGATTTCAAACGAAATTCATGTACACTACTTTAGAAATTAACATTTATACATTTACCACTTAATTCATGTCAGTCGTGACGATGGACAAAGTATTTTGATGAGTGACGGATTCAAGCCCACGGCTAAACATCGCTTGTTGTATTCTCTTCACCCATTCATACAATTCCGAACTAAATTCATGAACCTTATTTAAACATTGTATACATTTTACAAGTTAATTCATGTCAGTTGTGATGAAAAATGACAGTCGCAGCGATTTTTGACAAGGGGACAAAGCTGTTTCAACTTTCCATATCTCAATCTTCCCTGGGGTATATTGTCATCCACCATGCTTTTTAGCAGCTGGTTGCATTGAACTTTGGTTTCGTATTTATACCATTTTATTACAAAGGCACATTCCGACAATATCCCGCATATGTCAGTATTGACGAACAGACAAAAATTAGACCAAGCATGCATTTGTCGGCAATACTCGACTCAAAGAAAGATTGACAACTGCCAATTCTAATTTAAGGAATAAAAGATTCTGTAAACCGCCAAGATCAAGTTTTTTTGTCTGATCGAAAGGGGGACATTGTATCGAGAGTTGTAAATGGCGTAACAAATGGACAAAACGCATCACAACTGACATATTGACTTTTTAAACTGTTCTATCAAATGCTGTTTTCTGTGAAAATAAATGTACTGACAATTTTCATCAACAATCCATCTGCTTTAATGATAATACCAAACAAACTTATGAACAATAAAGATAATCGTTAAATTGACTCATTTTAAACACGTGTAAAGATGACACAGGTTTTGACTTGACTTAACTTACTTGCAGGGCGTGACGCTCCCTTGCGACCCAATTACACAAATTTCCTCCATATTTCTTTGAGTATTGACCTTCTCTCTGCTGTGAGGAGCGGAATGCTGCACTGTTCCCTGATGTTGTCCGACCATTTTTGGGGTGGGCGTCCTCTTGGTCTTGGATTCGCGAAATCTAACCTATAGCTGGCATTGATCCTTGTTTGTGCTTTACCCCTGACATGTTCAACCAACAAAGTCTCCTATTTACCACCACATCGTCGATTGTTTCATTCATGTTCAGTGTGTCACGTATGTGCGTGTTTCTAAGCCCATCGTGCTTAGTAACACCAAGGATAGCCCTTAGGCGTTTCGTTTGAATACCAAGAGAGCATTTATTTCCTCTCTCCTCGTGGTCCATGTTTCAGAGTCAAATATGGATATTGGCAAAATGAGTGCTTTATGAAGTCGAATCTTAAGTTTTTTTTGGTCATATCATAAGAAGTTCATATTTTTAACTCTTCAAAATAACTGATTTCACACTAAAAGCTAACACACTAAAGACATTAATTATTTTTCTCAATCCAAATTCGATATGTATATCCTTGATATATCGTCTTTTGGTTTAATGGTTAAAAAATCCAAGAATGGCACCCACCTTTGTCACTGCCTCATGTATATATATATATATATATATGTATTATATATGTGTATTCATTCACAACAAACAGCCTTTCTCAATGCAAGCATATTTTTTTCTTATATTTCATGACTAACGATTTGTTCGTTTTTTAAACCTTTTCCTTTTTGTGAGGGACATGAAAATAAACTTCCTCCTAGCATGCACCGTGCACCTTTTTGTAGTGTGAAATACTAGCTTATAGTAGTGTCAGCATGTATTCTTCAATATCTGTGTCCTCACTATCTCATTGGGTTTGCCTTTTCCCTGTGTAATTTCTTTCATTCTATTTCCTAAATTACTTTAATATTATTGAGCACAAGACTGCTCCTTTGCTTCATAATTTGAATAGTGATTGCTGGCGTCTTAACTTTTTTCCCCATGATAACAAATTTCTGTGCTCTTAATGATAAATTTCTTGCAAGGTTGCATTGGAGTTACGCTGTGAAAACTAAGATGACAGATTTTTAGAGCTGATTAATAAAGTATGGGATGCGCACAACATGGAATGTACTAACGGGCAATCTTCTTCTTCCTCCCTACTTCTGCCTCTTTACTATCCTGAAGGAAAATCTCAACCACACGGAATCAAGAGCGCCTCAAAAAAAGCTCCAGAATAACAGAGCTGAGTCGCCCACGCTGGGTTACAAATCGTGGACCTCCTCCTGGTCCAGAGGCGAGTTTGATGTGTCATCTTTCTCCTTCTCCAGCTTCTGTTACGCTTTTTTCATTGTGGTTTAATTTTATCTGCTTATATTTGCTTTGTTTTGTATTCTTCTTTTTTTCTAAGTCACTTTATTTTATTTTGTGGTGGGTTTTTTTATTTTTTAAATATATTTTTTTTGGGTTTTTTGTTGTTTTTTTCATTTCCCCATTTTCCATGCGCTTAGATTATTGTTCTTGGTGTTATTTATCTTCTCTTTTTTTTTAACGTGTCACTGAAAATTAAGCTAAAAGCATATTTGATTTGTGTATATACTTGAGTGTTGTTTTAAAGAAATCCCAAAGCAAAACGATGATAAAATTAAACCACTTGTCTTTTACATGTAGATTTGCTATCTGATATATATCTGCTTTTCTGAGTCCAGCTTCACTGGTTTTATCGACAGGCTACTGGTCAGATGAATGGTGAGCAGAGCGCTCCATCTAGCATAAAAAATAGTATCTTGTTGGCAGCTTGTGGAGCCTCCGAACATCTACCAATGAATGCTGATTTGCCTGCAGATCTCTTTACTTCATGTCTTACAACACCCATCAAGGTGGCTCTTAGATGGTAAGTTATGGAGTTTGTGTTTTGTTTTTTTGTTTCCTTTATGTGTCCAACTAATCTACTTTTGCAATTAGTTTGCTTTTTGTCAACTTTTCTGTTCTTCTTTTAGAGGTGGGATTTTCCAGCCTTTAACTCATTTTTACTGCCCCTCATGTGTCATTGATGGGCATTAGCATTACGTGTAGAGCAAACAAACCCAATAAGCATCTCTTTTAGAGGGCTCTTTTGTTATGTCCTCAAATGTAGTTACAATAAATATCTTTCATGAGATTATATTTTTGGCCCCATTAACAATTCTGTTTCCACACTTTGCCTTTCTTTATGATAAGAAGCGCATAGTGAAGTACAGATACCTTATCAGAGCGTTGGTGCAAAGGGCCTGATAGGCTGCTGTACTGTATGCTCCCCAGGGAGTTGAGAAGGACTTTGAATGAAATGGCCTGCCTTGGGGTAGATGATGTACAGTTGGTGAGCTTTTACTTGTGCGGGGGATACAGACTGTAAATCTGTCTATCTTTAATATTCTTTGTCCTCTTCAAACGGTGATCTGAAAGCTTTTAATGGTTTAGTTTTCTTGATTTGCTTTCTCTCAAGTTTCTCAAGCAAATGAAAGAAAATGTAAACAAAATGAAGCTATAATATTGAACATATTTGTATTAATGTAAAGTTTAAAAATCATTAACAGGAATAGAACACACTATTTAGTTGAAGAAAAATACTTGAAACTATTTGTTGCCATTGCAACTCGTAACTATTGCTCACTACAGCATATGATGTGCATCGTAATGATTTATGCTGATGTTTGAGTTCTGTTAACGGGAAGACGAAACAGACTGTCAGTTTTTTATAATCATTTATTGACATTCTTTTTTTAATGATCTTCATGAATAAAAATGAGCTGATTAACTACTTATTTTTTTCCATTTTTATTGCCTGATAGCATTTTGAGCAATATTTGTTTTACAAACATTGATTTCACTGATAGGATTTGATTTCACTGATAGGATTTGTCTATGAACCTTGCGGCAGTGATATTTACTGATATTGGATCAACGTAATGAAATTTGTGATTTTGCATGTTGCCTTCTAGTTTCATTTCGATTTAGCAAAATTAGTCATTGTTTTGAAAATTGTGTAGAACTGATTTTTCACGCTCACGGCTGAAGAACAAAGAAATTGACTGTTTTCATCTTGCAGTTTATCTTTCTCTTCTTTGACATGTCTGGAATCGTTGTGTGTCAATGGAAAATTTGTTCCCTTCTCTGTTCCCTGTAATCCATATCATTGAGGCAATAGATGCTCTAGTTTTTTATCTATATTTGTAACAAGCAATCATGATGTCACATTTCTATTTATGGCCGCATTCTACACATTCTTAAACATCAGCTCTCAACAGAGACATTCAAAGGCTCTGTAAGTAGTAAGTTCCCATTTTGGAAACAGATGATTACTCATTGACTATTAACTCATCATCATTTCAAAGTATGCGTGCATTTCAACCGTTGATATTTTTCCATTTCCCAAAATAGACTTTGTGGGACAGCCTTACATGTGTTTTTAACTATGCTTTATTTTCATTATTGGTTATACCCCTGTAATTGTATGCTGGCAATTGGCTTTTGCTCTGCCATTCTCTAATATGAATAGTGACAATGGACCAAAGTTATTTTGCCTTTGATTTTCAGGAAATATTGCTCAGTTCAGTTCCTATATTCATCATTCAGACGATCTTAGACAATCTCTATTAGAATCATTATTTTGTTACAATTATTATTCCGTTTAAGTTTTTAATAATTTTTGTTTTGTTTTTGTGTCATATGTGTGACATGTATGAATGAATATTGACTTGGTCAATCACTTTTTTATTTAGTTTAAGTAAATCTTTTAATTTTTCACGTTTGGATCAATCATGCTTTATAAAAGAATATTGCTTTGTTTACCATGCTGATAGGAGAAACACAAAGGATAAGTCTATTAAAATACCTCAAAGAGTTTAGATCATCACGGCCGTCAACGGTCGATTTCTTCGCAAATGCTTTTTCTTTTAATGTCACCTGGGCTGCTTACCCAAATATTTATTGTTTTTGGACATGCTTTTTTTACCATTTTGATCTTCAAAAGTATATCTCGATTTTGTCGTGATAAAACTTTTGATATATGTGCTATAAAAGCAAAGTTTTTATTTTACAATCCATCTAAGTTGGCGGCTGTTTTAGAAACAGAACGTTGAAAAATGTAAACCATGAAAATTTTCTCTTTTTTTGAGACAACACAAAGGCAATGCTGAACAGAAAATTTTCTGTCAATAAGTTATATAATCATCAACCTTTGCTGCCCCTTAAACTTGAACTTAAACATGGACTTTCTCACAGGATTTCTATAGAGTTTATATTCATTTTACTTTCTTTTTCTTTGTGAAAGGTATGTGCTTCAAAACAGTAGCCTTGTACCGGGGCTTACAATGGAGATGGTTGATAAGTATGATTTATTTGTCTTTCACAAAGTTGTTGAATTCGTAGGAATACCTACCTTGGCGTGGTGGAAGGGCTTGAGGACCTGTTAATTTCAGGTCCAACAAAATGGTATCACAACAAAGGCGCCCTTAACAGCATGGATATGTGCCGAGGTCTCATACTAAAGCACATATCACAGCTGCGATAGACTCTTATTTTGGGGAGGTAAGAGTAATCGCGTTAACAGTCAGGCAAAACCTAACATCTCTTGCCAAATGTCTGGGAGCCTGATACAGAACGTGCCCAACTGGCCGACATCACAGGGGTGAACAACTCTGTGACACTGGGTGCCTAATATCATGGTCTCAGTCCTCCAAGACCCAGGTTCTTGGCCTGGGGGGGGGGTGGAAGGCTGGAAGTGCAGCCCAGGGAACGGAAGAAGAGGTATTCATTGGCCCGGCCCGGACAGGATCGTCATATCCGTCTGGGCTATGGCTAAACGAAACGCTCAAACTAGGTTCATGTGGTGGCGTTAGACCATCGCATAACCGAATCATAGCAGAACTGGTTTTAAAATGCTGCTGTACCTCTCGGTTGCGATGTCCAGCCAAACGTCCCTGTGCCCATGACTGGAGAGTAGTAATGAGTCTTGCACAAGCACAAGCACACACATATCTGCTAAGGGATCCCGGGAGCTCGCAGCTTTCACACGCTTTCGATGATGTGATGATGTTAGACAGTTTAAATATTATTCTTTGTTTTGGAGGTTTTCCTGTCTTGTTTATTTCGTGATGATTAAAGGAGTATAGACTTCCTAACCGTATACCTGGTCTCTGAAATGTAATCTATTTTGTTCTTTCCGGAGGTCACAATGAATATTTGTTACAAAGTTTGTAAGAATAGACCATTTCAGGTGTGTTCACTTAATTTGTTGTTTTTTTCTGGAAGTTTTGAAAAGGGCACTAACACCATTTCACTATGCTAAACGTTTTGGAATTAGTTGCCATCTGAGCCAGATATATCAAGTAGATTTACATGAACTGAAATATTTTCTTTAGAGCAGTGAAGAAAATGATGTCAATGTTGAATTCCCCATTATCACTTGCGATATCAATCTTGTAAAAAAAAATCCTGATCTGCTTTATATTCAGAATTCCTGGCCAGTTAAGTGATCGCAGGACGATGCTTGGAGAACTGAACTGGATTTTCACAGCCATTACTGACACCATTGCCTGGAATTCATTGCCAAGGGGTGTGTTTCAAAAATCACGTATCTGTTCTGTCTTTTATGGTAGAGATTTAACTTATTTCACTTTTGAAATTTTTGGTTCTATTATGCGTTTTGTGTTGGAGTCATAAAGAGTCAATTATCACATCTGTCAGCCTCTAGGGAATGCATGTGATGAGTGCATCTTCACCTTGATGATTAGCAAATATGTAATTAGCCATTCGAACCTCATAGCACTAAACTGTAAGATCACAAACTGAAAATAATAACGTCCACATCCTATAAGTAGATCTCATTCTCGTATCATTTTTCTGATAATGTAAAATTAGACCTATATTTAGATATAGATCCATAAACATACAGTAAATATGCTAAACCACTCGTGGGATTGCTAAGTTATAATTCTTGAAGTGGTGATTTTGGTCTTTGCATGATCCATTTTCTCCTAGAGCCGTTTGTTGGTCTCTCGAATCTGTGTCAACTGTATCTTGGATTCAGTCAAGTGGTGTGCCGCTAAACACTTTGCTGTATATACATCTAGATTTTATATAAGAGTGTTTTTTATAGTTGATGTAGTAATAATAACATAATGCATTTCTATAGCCCCAACTCCCATCTTACGACATCTTAAGGCGCATGATTATACATACATAGTAAAAACATAAGCAATGTACATACATTAAAAAACACATGAAAATATATTAGTTATAAAGGTGTATGGTATATGAATTAAAAGGGAGAAGCTACTATTTTGTGTTTGAAATTTTTAACTTTGCTTTCAAATGCATTAAGATTTGATTGATATTATTATTGTATGTTAATGGTTTTCAATTTACATTTTCAGAACTCTTTCAGAAATTATTTCGGCAGGACCTTCTAGTTGCTAGCTTATTTAAAACTTTTTGTTAGCAGAGAGAATAATGCGTTCATACAACTGTGTTCCAATCTCCAACCCGAAGCTACCTCTAACACACCAACATCCTATGTGGTTTGTACATCCATCCTTTCCTCTGTGGCTTTTAACTGAATTAATTACTGTAATTACTGCATAATGGGTAAAATTAATTCCAGAAGATGCTGATTCAATATGAAATGTGAATTGATTTCTCATTAGATGCACATGACATCAATGTAGAAGTTCTGAGAGATTTTTAATTAAAGTGTCCTAGATTAGTCAGTTGTAAGAAGGAACAAAAGGCGTTGCTTTATACATAATGTTTTAAGTCTTAGGAAAAATTTATTATAAGTCCACCCTTTAAGCAGCAAAACGCCCAGTAGCCACCAGAAATGGGCAGAGACATCTCAATAATAGCTTAATGCTCCTGAGTCAATCACCAACGTTGAAATGACTGCGATTTCAGTACTATGGCATTGTAAATTTGTAAACGTTCTGAAATATTTTTAATTTCACTGAATTAGGTTTGTGGTTCTTCTATCATGCCTATTACACTAAGACATTGATACACTTTTTCCGAAGGATTTGTAAATTGTTTGTATTTTATTTATTTCTTGTCTAAAAAATTTTTGGTATCAATTTGAATGTTAAAATAAGGCGTCGTTTGGAAAATACTTCAAGTGAAGTACGAAAAAGAAGATCTTCAACATGCGGCAAAGTAAAAGTAATATAATAAAAAGTAAAAGAATATAAAAGATAAACGAAATCTACCTGCAAAATCTTTATGAACAACTGCCGTAAACCTGCCGAGAGGAGAGCATGTCTTGGGCACTCTGACCAATTACAATGCTGTGTTTATATCCAGATGGCTCTTGAGGAGGGAATTCAGCAAAGTCAACAGAGTGAGATCCTTTGTATCCTGCAAAATTTTCACCCCTTACTAGGTACTAAATACGATCTAATACAAAATCATGGAATTCATCGCGGCAGGTTTAAAGTAGAAACAAATTAACTCTATCTTCGAACAGAATAATCCCATCAAAATGAGATGAGAAATAAAAAAATTTACAGTAAAGAAATACTACGGTATTACTTTTATTCTTCAATTTTGTAACTATCTATCAAATAGTTTCGTCACTTTTGGAACAATTTCTTAGTTTTTATATCTTTCTTCCTCTCTTTTCAAACTGAGACCGATAGATACTTTTCGAGTTTTTAAAAAACGCATCGCATACTTTTTGTTGTTTTAGAATAGTTTTCCCCGGATAACTGATGTATTCCTTCAGCTGTCCACTGTGACACAACGATTTTCAACGGTCAGAGTAAAATGCAATGATGGTTCATAGATACACTGCTTTGTGAGTGGTCTTTTGAGGGGGGGGGGGGGGGGGCTTAACAGAAATCAGTCAGAATCAAGAATTGATAGCTGGATCTCGGAACAGAATCAAAGTTTTGAGAAACTAGAGAATAGATCAATGACTATGGATGTTTTGCATCAGAATATTTTGGTATGTTACGAACTTCAGAAGAAAGACATTATTACGTATGCAAGAATTAGGTGAAGCCAAATATGTTCATGAATAAAGAGACTGTGAAATCAAGCCTCTTTATGTGACTTGTTTCTTTTAATGCTATTTGTTATTTTTTAGCTTATATACTGTATATTTACTATCATGACTTCAAAAGACTGACTTCTTCTCTGCCTCCAGGCAAGCATGGGATCTAGCTCTGGATTTGTGCCTCCAACAGCTGACTCACAAACCCATTGCTGACAATGCAGCCTTTTCTCAAAGTCCTTTCTTTGCTGAGCAACTTACAGCATTCAAAGTATGGCTAGATTATGGTTCAGAATCCAGGAGACCACCCGAACAGCTCCCTATTGTTCTACAGGTGAGGATGCCTTATGAAAAGGGATGACCGTAAAGGATTAGTTTTTATCAATTCCAGTTAAACTTTAATTTCTGTTCAGCATTGATTTTGTATCTCCTCCATGAATTGTTTTCATGCATTTCATTCCCGTCACAATGATACCATAAAAGAAGCTCAGTATCAATTCTTTGAATTTATACAAATTTTTTAAGAACAATACTAGCCAATCTTTCAACACAGCTGTTGTACTATAAAAGACCAGAAATTTTGTCCAAAGTATTGAAAGTTTGTACTCACTTTAATCATCACAATGTACCTTGTCTCCACCAAAATGCACGGTCCACACGTGATAAAAAAATCTTGCATTTTGCAGAACTATGGAGTGAGGGAGGGTAAGGGTAACCAGAGCCGAGACAGCCAAGACTAGTTGGTTAAGATCCAGACATCACACACACACACACACACACGCACCTCTGTGACAGATTGTATCACTGGAATGAGGCGAGAAGAGGTCATTAAGTTTACTTTTCACAAAAAAGTTACTCTTTAAATGCAAAAAAATCAAGACAGCCAAAAACATGTTGCATTTTGGCGAAGTCGGTTACATTTTTTTTAAAACATGCATTATGACGAATCGAGCATTTTGACAGAGACTGCTGTCTTATCTTAGATCGCCCAGGAAATAAGTGACATTCTGCACACCAGTTATCAAAAGGTACCTTCCCAACATGAGTAAACAGAAGCTGGGGAAGTTGAAACTGGGCCGATGAGAAGTAGTTGAGAGCCTCTTCATGTTTTATAACGTTTCAAAGTGTTATCCTACTCTTTTTAGGTTCATGGGAGAAAAACAAGATTCAGTAACATACAAAGAAGATAATTTTTTCAAAATGTTTTTTGTTCATTGTTTTTTTATCTCCTTTTTTTTTTATTTCTCAACGTATCTTCATGAAATTTGTTTTGAATGATGGTTTGGTGAAAACAAGGGAAATTTTTATTTTTTTGTACACTATATTTGTTTTAAAAAAATAGATTTTTTAAAAATTACAAATAAAACCAAAATCTGATCTGATCTAATTTAGATATTGTATCAAGAAAGGTGTGTGCAAAGTTTAAAAGAAATTTGTCCAAAAAGTAGAAGCCTATGAATATTGAACTTGTTAAAAATTTGGGAGAATGTTCAAAGATGACGGCAGTTTCCATGGCAACCAGAAACGTCAGATAAAAAACAGCTAGATATTTCAAATAATGTCCGTTATACCTGTAAATAAGTTAGATTGATAGGAACGAAAGGGAAAATCTTCTTTCCAGAACCCTTAAGAGTTGGGTGTTTTTTGTGGTAGATTTTGCTTATAAAATTCAATATTTGTCTTCTGGCAAAGTGGATATATACTTATGTAGAAGCTGTGGACTGACAATGCTGAAACTTTGTAACACTTCCAGTTGTAAAGCTTAGACCTAAGTTTTAGATTTGCATTGTTTCTAGAGCTAGTAGGTGTTTTTAGAATATAAATCTATGTCTTCTTCCTAAAGCTTTCATCATTTTCTCAATTCCTCGAAAGTCCAAAATTTTCAGAATTTTGTCACCATTACAATCCTAGCTAAACATTTTTATCCTGATAAGCAAGTACACAGTGTGTATGGGGTTGGACCAACGTTTTGACCTGGTAAACTCCATGAGCAAGTACATTGTCTTCCGAGCAACAAGCCTCTTTATACAGAGACTGTTGACTGCCGCCCATGTTATAACTGAGAAAGAAAAGGGAAAAAGGAATAGAGAATATGTTTGAGACAGGAATGTGAATCCCCTCAGAGCTTGTATACCACCTTCATCCTTGTTTGCTGATACTGTCAAGGATGATGGCTGCCCTAAAATGCTATGGTCATTAATTAGGCAACCTACCAGCAAGCTATGCCTATGGGACATGTTTTTTGGGCTAAATAGTTTTTTTCTTTTCTTTTTTTTACAATACCCTCACAATTACTTCTCTTTCCTTTTTAGGTCTTGTTAAGTCAAGTTCACAGAGTGAGAGCGCTTGATCTCTTGGGAAAATTCCTTGATCTAGGCCCATGGGCTGTCAATCTTGTAAGTTTTATATTGAAATTAACATTCTATACAGGATTTGATTAGGAGATGGCTGGGTTGTGATCTTTTTATAATGATTTGTGTATTGCTGTTATCAGAGACAGTTTTATTTTAATATTTCAGGTTTACAATTTTTTTGCTTCACAAAGCTAGTTACAGAGGAGAGAAATTCAAACATCAAAAATTCTTAAGATCATACAATGAGAAGAAAAATTCAAAATTTATTGTGCTGCTGATGGACTCCGTGATATTACATATACCACATTACAGGGCAATATTGTGATGCTTCATAAAAAAAGCCATGAAGTGAATGCATTTGTCTGCGATAAGTTTCCTAGCAGAACTCTTGTCTTGATATATGAGCACTTGATGGCTTACAGTTGAGTTGGAAGATGTACCTCTTATTAAGCTTTAAAAGTTTCAGTAGCCTACTTCTTAAACAAGGGACATGTGGTTCAGAGGTTAGGTGTTCCACTTCCCAAAAAAATGAAAATGATATAAGTTAAATACATCTTATAAAAGCAACATTTTTTCCAAAGATTAACCTGATGCTTTAAACGCAGCGCCAAGAGATTGATGATTCATACGTCAAATTTTGAAATTCATTAGAATATGAGATTTTGTGTCCTCGAAACTTAATTTTCATTTTGTTGCTGTTATTGCTTTGGGGAGAGAAGGGTTCTTTTTCCTAGTTTCATTGCAATTACAGAACTGATCAAGGGACGATTGAATCTTGTGTTTTCTGTGAATTGACAAAAGTAGATATACACACATAATCATAGCTATTTTCATGGAAATACAGCCTGTAGTCAGAATGAATTTAATTTTCACATCCATATACATAAATAATATGTTGTCATAATGTTCAGTTCTTATCTTCTCAATTGTTCTCATTTAGCTTCTTTTTGTTCTGCAGATGTATGTATATGTATGCTATATCTTTTCACACATCCTCAGGCCTTGTCAGTTGGAATATTTCCTTATGTGTTGAAACTGCTGCAAAGCTCTGCAAGAGAACTCAGACCACTTCTTGTTTTCATCTGGGCAAAAATTCTTGCCGTTGATCCGGTATGAATAAGTTTTCTGAGACTTATCAGTATTTAACCTTTCATGTTAAGGAAAAAATGCATTTAAAGACAGATGTTGTAGTTCATGAGATGGATCTCTTTTCTCTAGACTGTAGAATACCCTTCATCAATGTCTTTGAGATGATTGTAGTTACCGCCTTAATACCCCTGGTGTTTGGGAAGCAGAGAAAAAGAACATTTATGGGAAAATCAGTCAGGGTAAAAGATTACAGATTCTCGCTTGACATGATAAGAAATGTGATGTTTCACTTGTAGATGTTAATTTGTCATAAAAGTTATAAAAAAAAAAGGGGGACTAAAAATTTAATTTCTCGTTACTCCCTTCTTTGTTTTGCGAACAGCTGCTTAAAAACAGTGTCATGTGTAGATGAGAGTCCCAGACTATATGGAATCATCATAGACGCTCACACACACACATATAGAATGTCATTAAAAAAAAGACTCACAGGAACTTTCATTTATAAATATGACAAAAATTACCCTGACCAAAGTTAAATATTTTAATTTTTGAAAAATCCAAAACATCCAGCAAATCTGTAGATTTAAATTGTCTAAAGTAAACTATAGTGGGTGACTGTGTAAGGTGAATGAAGAAATTAAGCAGCAACATGTTTTAATGATGCCATATTTGTTTATGAAAATGACAAATTTCGTTCTTAACTATAACCTTCCAAACGCCATCCGTTAAGTCTTATTTCAAAATTGTAAAAATGAGTGCATATGCCTTAGACCCAAAAGTTAGACTGAAAACAAAAGTCATAAGTCATAACATCAAAATATTATGTCAGGGATTTTCATTTATAGAGGGGAGAGGCACCTGGATTGCTGAATTTGGTACCCAAATGTTGATTTTCTGGGATTTTTTGCAAAATGCCATTCCCTTTTAACACCAAATTACCACTGGTCCGATAGTTGGCGGTATAGGGAGGTTTGAGTGTATTTACATCTAAAAGTCATTTCAGATATCCTTAATCTCAAGCTTCATGTTAGCACTGTGTTTATTTATCATTTTTGCCATCTTTCCTCAGTCTTGTCAAGCCGATCTTGTGAAAGATAGTGGTCATAAATACTTTCTCAACATTCTTTCAGATTCCTCAATGGCGGTAAGTGTTTTGGTTAACAGAGCTTGATTTTTTTGTTTTGTCTTTAGAATTGTGCCTCATTTACTACTTTACAATTGGTTTTGCCTTTTTCATGTCATTTAAACCCATACAGATCAGAAACTTCTGCTCTGTGATTTAACACCAACTAGGCCTATAAGATAGACGCAATCTCTCTCTCTCTCTCTCTCTCTCTCTCTCTCTCTCTCTCTCTCTCTCTCTCTCTCTCTCTCTCTCTCTCTCTCTCTCTCTCTCCTCCTCCCTCCCTCCCTCCCTCCCTCCCTCCTCTCTCTCTCTCTCTCTCTCTCTCTCTCTCTCTCTCTCATAAATACACACACTTACATAGGGTCTACAACACAAGATTACTATACAGCATTCTGATCAAAGCAGGCACCTGTAGTATTGTGTTTATATTTCATGTGGGCTAAAAAGCTACTTTGATTTGAGCTTATCTTTTAATATCTGAGACTTTAATTTCAACATGGTTGGATAGCGGGATACTGGTAGGTTCTTCGTCTTTCCTTTTCCTCATTTATTCATCTTTAATCTTGCTGTTTTCTCTCACCTGAGATCAATGCACGTGTTAGAGGGGTAAAATTCAATAAAACAAACAAGTCCAACTGATAACCATACTTTACCAATCACGACCATAAAAGGAGATAACACATATGTTGATTACAGGTGTTAACTTTTTTTTTAAAACAGCATTACTAGTTTTTTTAGCTTGGATTAGATTTTTCATTCCAAGAGTGGCAGGTCTGCATCTGCCGTTAGTATTACATTATATGTAACCATCAATGAAGATTGGGGGGGCAATCTTGAAGGGAATATGGTAGTTGTAGTAAATTGTTTTGGTGGGAAGTAAAATGACTGCAGAGTAAAGAGCCATGGAAGAAAATGAGTAAGAAAACATGAAAAATATGATGGAAATTAGTGTCTGCGATTAAAAAAGGATGAAGAATTTTTGATGAGAAGAGGTGCATTTGGATGTAAAGAAATGAAGATAAATGAAAAGAAGAGATGATTCACTGGTTTTCATCTGTTCTTAGGTTGATTTTTATTGGTTTTGTGTATGTAACTTACACAAAGTGTTTGTAATTATTTGGCTAGAGCCTATCATAGGGAGGGAGGTCCAGCAATGCACTTCTACATGACATACATTTTTAATAACTGCTATGGGATCTGTAATTCTCACACAAAGTGCACATGGCACCTGTGAAATTTTTTGTGTCATGAATTATGCAAATTATTATTAAACAGCGATAAGATAAGAAAAACTTTCTCATCTGTTCCTGCAATGTTTACTCTTTCTCTTTACACAATAGCCTGAGCACCATTGAATGGCAGCCTTTGTAATGGCAATCATCATGGATAACTATCCTCAAGGCAGGGTGAGTATTGTCTTTAAAGGAAATTTATGGATGCATTTCATTGTCATGCCCTCATTTCCTTAAAGTTATAATTCTTATAATCTTAATCATTAGAAATTGTTCCTATACATCTTGATAAGCGGAAGTGAAAGTGGTAGTTAATGCTTTTCTTTACTGGACAATTCTGTTGTTGTTTTTTTAGTTTATCAAGGAATTAATGTAAGATGAAGTATGAAATAATTTATACATTTTCCATCAATCAGAAGCTGCTTTGCAGGATAATACTATCGACTTGTTTAGTGCAGCTGGTAGATCGTGACCCTCATTCACGCCAGTGGCTGGCTTTATGTCTTGCTAAGGTGAGTACTTTATCCTTGTCATTTCTTTGCTTGCTTGCTTTAACTCTCTTGTTACCACTTGTGGGGAAAATCGTTATGATACACTAGGACCTAGCTCTAGACACATCTGTTAAACATAAATACTTTTACAATTTAAGATATCTTTCGTTCGTATGCTGTAAAAAAGGCTAAAAAAACTTTTGTTAGTAAAGCTAAAATGTTTCTTTTATTAGGAAAAGTTGTAGGACTACTTAACTTTGTAAGGCTGACCTCATTATCGATCAATAATCTCGTTTCGCTGTGTACGAGGCTTCTGCACATGGCACTGATAGTTTTCTCCCGCCCTGCCCCGTTTGACCTCGTCATACTGTGATTACTGTGTCAGATTACATTGTTTACTAACAATAACATCTGTTACAGCCTACTTTTATTGAACATGAAAAGAATAATACTGCAGTTGGCTATATGAAAGTTCTATAATACTAATAGATAGAAACGGGTCAGGACTGAGAAATCTTCAGTTTGCCCACCATTCATAAGCAACAAGGAGACATAGAAACAAATAAACACTAAATAATGCTTAACGAAACTAATAGAGCCAATGATTCAACAACCCATTGTGCAATTTCCATCAACAGAGCAAGCCTCATAACAACAAAAAAGGAAAAAGAAATGACAAAAAGAAAGAAGAAATGAAATACAACTGCCATACGAGAGACGGAGAGAGGAGAGAGAGAGAGAGAGAGAGAGAAAGAGAGAGAAGATAGAAAAGGAGAGAGGAAGACAAAAAGGAGAGAGAAAATAAGAGTGAGAGCAGGCAATTAGAGAGAGAGAAAGAGAGAGATGAGGTAACATACAAAGAGGAAGGGGGGGGCAGACCACATGGCCGCATGGTCAGGCTTGACTCCAGGCATTCAATAATAGCGTGGCTGGCTGTGTTGAATATTGTATAAAATGATGGAACAATAATACTAATACTAGGGAAATGTCCAACCGCCTTTCGCTAACCCCATGATTGAGTCCAGTGTGCATGGGTAACACATTCCCATGATGAAAGAAACAGGCCCCCCGGTTTATTTTTTCACAAGTGTTTACCGCCCCAGCTGCGGCAACACGCTCTATCCCAGACCTAACACCTCTCCTCAGCAAAATGCTTCCCATGCTTTTGAAAACTCCCTCCCTACCCTATGTCTATCAATAATATCACCCTCTCTTCTCCTTTACAATGTCATGAGTGGCCATCATTCTGTATTCTTGCTGTTCCCTTCCTACAGTTCAATAGTAATCCTCCTCCTCTCAAACAGCCCCCAACCCTTACGCATTCAGTGGTTTTCCAACCCCTAAATGTATTCCCTTCTTAGTCCTTTTTCTAAAAACCACAGCAGGAAAATAGCCTTCTTGGTCATGTAATCCCCTCCTCCTTTCAAATAGGAAGATAGAGTCCCTTTGTTTCCAATGTCTATACCTTCAAATATCCGCCCTTGTGTGTTGCAGATACCACATGTCATCATGACCATGGAAGTTCTGTTTGAGAGATCAAAGTCCCTTTGTTGTGTTGAACTCAGGTGAGACTTTCCCTTGTAAATGAACTATGTCATTTGACACTTCCCTCATTGGTAAATCCTGAACATGGTTTCTTTGTATTGAAGATTCAGGCAGAGACTGTGATTGGCCACTGATATCTGTATTTGTATCAATCACTATTTCTTGGTGTGGAGCTTCTTACTAAAGTGATTTGACATCTGTCCAGAAGTTGCGTCCCAGAGCTTTGCATTTGAATTGTGTTTTTATATCTCTTTGTTTTTGAATCTTTGTGAGTGTGTGTTAGACTCGGAAATGAACTATCACTTTCACCCCTTTAAAGAATAGACTTTTTCTGTTTGGCGTGGCGTGGGTTGATCAGCGTAATTGGTCAAAATAGAGTTCCCAAAACCCGTCTGCTGCAGGGCAGTTATACGGGACCCACTACTAACGCTTTGTCTGGCTGGATGGCCGGGAGTGAAGCAAATGTGTGGGACCCATCGTTAGCCTAGGTGTGCTTAGAGTGATCAGTGGGAGGCAAACATACGGGACCCACCGGATAAGGGTTAAACCAACCTACTTTTTCCACCAAAAATTCAAGATCGCAGCCATTTCCATGGCAACTTATTTTTGAAAAAAACTAACTTCTAATTTCACATTTATTTAAGCTTAATATTGTGTATCTCTTCAAACTAAAACAAATCACTCTCGGGATGCCTCACACACACACACACACACACACACACACACACACACACCCCAAATTTTTATTTTTATTATAAGAGAGAATGCTGTTTAAAAAGTTCTCAGGTCTTTTAACACCTTTTCTTTTCAACTGTAATATATAAAAAAGTTTTTGTTTGTTTTGTTTTATTGAAGGTGTGGACAAACTTTGACAATGCTCGCTGGTGTGGTGTCAGGGATCGAGCTCATGAAAAACTATCCAAGCTGCTTTCTGACCATGAACCAGAGGTATCTGATGTTTCTTTGTTTCAAACCTCCCCCCCCCTCCTCACCCACCCCACCCTCTCCCTCGTCTAAATATTATGTATGGATAGCATTCTCAAGAAAATGAGAAATTTGTGTGGTTTTGCTGTAAGTTGACTATGATATGTTTTTAAATAAAATTGTTTTTGCCATACTTTCAGGTTCGGGCAGCCACAGTGTATGCATTAGGAACTTTTATTTCCACGTTCTTCAGAGCAGACAGATCATTCAGTGTCTGTAGACACTAGTGTGGGTAACCTGCTTGTGTCATGTAGCACAGATGGCAGTCCCGTGGTCAGAAAGGTATGGCTGTGGTGCAGATTTACTTTTACATTGTATTTTTATTATTGTTGTCATTAATAAAGAAGAGGAAAAAGGAGTCAAGTAGCTGGTGAAACAGCAGAAATGTTGAGTTATCCGGCAAAGGTGTGTGCAAGTGTGTGTATTAAGATTTTGGTGCTAACTTTGACTCAAATCAAAAACTTTCAGTGGAGCTCGGGTTGCTGTGTTCAACTTAAGTGAAAATATATAATACAGCCCATTGTGCAACGTTGTTGAACTTTTAGATTTATTTCTCCTTAAGCAGAGATCCCTCATCTGAATTTTTTGCACAGTGCAATTGTCTGATTACTCGACCTACAGTTGCTTTTATCCCAATGTTTACATAAGAACGGTGGAATCAGCCGACACATGTGTTTTTTGTCATGATCTGGATTGAGATGAAGATTTTAGTGCCTAAGATGATGATATTTATGAAGGAGGTGATTTAAATGAAACCAAAATTTGATGACGATAGTGATAATGAAGTGAACATGCCTGTACTGACTGATCCAGCCTAGAAAAAGGATGAGTGGTAGGGACAGGGATGATGCCGATGAAACTCTTGCTTCAGAATGGGATTGGAATGACCTAGAATAGCCAGACACCAATAATCTGTGTAGGGAGCTGTTAGATTTAGCAGAACAAACTGGAGTGAAGAATATAGATCTTTTTCTTGATCTTGCGATCTTAAAAAATGTCAATGGAGGCTCCAACAAAGCCATTTTTTTTTTTTAAATGTGAAATTTACAGAAAATTCAATATGGTACCTCGTACCTCAAAAGCTTATCCATTACTTCTGCCATCTTTCAAATATCATTCACTTTGTTGCATACTTATGAAAGTATAACTTATTGTTCTACTTTACCCTTTTTGCCCATTTTCTTCCTCAACCCTAAACAATGGAGATGCCATAGGGCCTTTTAGAGCTTAGCAACCAAAATGTTAACAGTTTTAGCATGTCGTCATTATCTCCTGATACGTCAGTACTTGTCATTGTCGTAATAAGATGAAAGCTTTCAATTATTTTCCTTTATGTTAGCATACTTGGTTTTGTTTCCTTCAGCAGATCCAATCATTGAATCTTCAGTGATTTTGTTTTGGGTATACATTTGGCTGGAAAAACAGCAATTTTAAATTCCTTATGTATCTATCCAGACACAATTGTCTGCTTGTTTTGTCTGCAAACTAGGCGAATGTTTTCTGTTTCATCATAATTTTTGATCTCTTGAACCTTGCTTTCCTTTTCAGGAGCTTGTTGTAGCCTTTGGTGGGTTTGTAGCAATGTACCTCAACCAGTTTATCAGTTTAGTCAAGCGAATTTTGGAAGAAGAAATGGAGCGGATGTCTGTATCACTGGATGCTGCAGGATTTCAACTGGCGTCAGGAGGGACAGAGACCTTTAGGTCAGTTGGTGTTTAAATCTTTTGCTGTTGGTTGGTTTGAGGTGTGGTACCGCTGTGTCAAATATCCTCACTCATTTGATCCCCCTTAGTATAGAATATAGTATATTCTTCAGAAATTGACCCTTAGTTACATTTCGAAGTATTAGAATGTACTAGATCAAAATTCAACAGAAAAGAGACTGAAAGAAGAGTCAAAAATTCTGTAATTTTTTATTACAATAACATACAAGTCAATCAATATTATTATTATTCTTAGTCTTTCAGCTCCTTGTGGAGCCTGGCCATCAACAAAGAGATGCCAACTCCTCTCATCTTGTGTCAAGATGCCTAGCCCTCTTTAGGTCTTTCCAAATCTTGCCATCTCTGCCTCAATCTCTCTTCTCTGTGATGTTCTTGGCCAACTGCTGGATCTGCGACCTTATTGATGCCATGTCAGGCTGTGTCTTGTTGTGTTTATTTTTGGGAGTCTCATTTCCTCCTTTCAAAAATTGTTTTTAACCAGGAGCTGTCTTGCTTCTCATATTCAGCGGATGCACATCTGCATTCCATCTCAGACAACAATTAGTAAAAGAGTTAACAACATAATTCATACAAACTTCCCAGTTGTCCTGGCCCAGTTTCTTGCTAGCAGTGTGGCATTCTCCTCTCATCTTTCCTATGAAGCAGAATAGTTGTCTTTGCATCATTTGGTTATCACATTATGTTAAGATTTCCACACACAATTTGTATCTTCATTCATGTATTCACTGATTAAGTGTCAATGCCCCGTGTCAATAGTTTCCGTTACATTTAAATTCACACTGGTGCAATTGATAACTTATCTACAAATACTTGTAGCATAACGGTTCATTTTTAAAATTAACACTTATTTTTCTTCAATTCATACAAAAAAATTAGGACTTGAGGATTATTTTATGGAAAACTTTCGTTTAAAGAAAAGGACCTTTTCAGTTCATCAAAAATCTTATAGAATTACCCTGAGATCCCCGCCATGGTGGACCGGGTTACTTCAAAGAAACAAACAATATAGAATTGATAAAATGAAAAATAATAATGAAAATTTTTTTAAAGAATTGAATGTAAAAATATAGCAATTTTTCTTTAGCACATGTTCATCATTCATAAATGATTGGTTTTTCTGTTTCTGGATGCCTTTTACAGATGGTTTAGTCAACACACCTTTGAAACGCATTAGCGCATCAAGAGGAAGTTTTAAGACCTTGACTACCTGTAAGCAAATTAAATCCCCAATGACATAAATATGTTCAATAAGCCTTGTCTAAACTCAAATGTTGACTACTGTCATAACTGGTACCATGTGAAATGGTCAGGGTTAATCAAAATCTGTACAAAACGATAGGAAATTCAAGTGTGACATGGGTGTGCACACAATATGGATTGCCCAACTCAAGTTTTAGCCTTTTCTGACAGTTTTGACTTAACAACCTCAACAGTGGCAGTGCTCTAGACCTTAACAGCTCAAACAATAGATCTTAATATGATACACGTAACAAACCCACAACCTAAAATCACACCAAAAGCATAGATTTAGACTTTAAAATCTAAGTCAACAACACTGTCTTCAAGTAATGTAAATTGCCTAGTCAGATACTTAAAAAAAATTGTACAGAAAACATCTCAGAGTTATGCCAATTAAATGAAAGATTAAACCAGATATAGTACTGGGAATAGAAACAGGGCTCACCACAGAAATAAGAATATCAGAACTACTGCCTGATAAATGTGAAGTAAAAAGAAAAAATAGAGCAATTAAACAAAAATATTCGGAAATGAATCCTATACTAGTCACAAAAACTGTGTGCTAAAATTACTGCTAGATAAAGATGAACAGTACCTGGAATCGTTAGGTTTAGGGCATCACTTTTTTTCTTATTATTATTAGTAATAGCATAAATAAAAGTAATAGCCCTATGATTCTTCTTATTGTTATTATTGTTAGTAGCATTGGTATTAGTGTTAATACTATGATATTTTTTTTCTTCTTCTCGTTATTATTACTATCATCTCAACTCATGCAGCAGCACCAAATCAGCACATCCCATCCCTTGTCAACTCAGCTAGCACAGATTCTCTATGTGATGAACGCCAGGGTGCATAGAATTTCATCTGGGGCTCTCTTGACTGGCCAGCCTTTTGTTAGTGTATACAAAACTGTGTGGCTTTGTTTGGTAGAATTGACCCATGACCCACACCCAGATGTTGCATTTATGTCAAAAAGCATCAGTGAAGCGGTAAAAAAAAAAGGTAATGTTATGATTAGCATATCAATCTTATTTCTATAGGCATCTGTTACCTGGATAGTGAAGTGTTTGAGAATGCTGAATTTTGCTAATATAACTAATATTTTAAAAATTTATACGGCAAATGGATGGGGGGGGGGGGATGTTCAGCATATTTGATGAAAGGTAAATAACATAGTTATCTTTTTGTTTTATTTGTATTAATTTTCTTTTATGGAAATTTCTTTTCAAATTTAGTGAAATAATGATAATAAAAGGTCCGGAAAGGATTAATCAAAAGAAATTGATTTATTTAGTCTTTATGTCAAAATGTATATTTCCTCGTGTTTATTTAAGTATTATATCCACATGTATGTAAAGGCTGCTGTGAAAACCAGACCTCGACCGGTAACCCAGGCCATTGTCACCCAAAATAATCATTCTACACCATCTAGTCCATCAAATCGGCCAGCCAACATGTACATTGGGTATGTATCTCTATAAATATGTAAAGTCGTGGTGATGAGGAAGGTGTAATGGATAAGGAGGATGAAGTAGAAAGGGCAGACACACTGTAACTTCATTGGTTTACACATAGCTCAACACACACAAACCAAAGTCAAACAACTAATGGCTGTCTGGTTGACGAAATTTCAATCATTTGACCAAACTCAAAATCAAAACGATCCCTCAATCAGGAGGTAGACTAATACATTTTGTAAATTTTATTTCATTTCTATAATATTATTGTTATTATTGTCTATTCTAATTTCTTATGTTGTTTTTGTTATCATTGCTGTTATTTTCATTTCATCATTTTATCTCTGGCCGTATCCACGCTAGGAAATGAGCCTGCGGAATATTTGTGATATACTTGTCAGTCTGAGGTGGCATGAAAATGGGCGATTGAGAGGAGGATAGAGCTTTGTGTGTGTGTGTGTGTGTAGGAGGGGAAGGGCGGGGTGTGTGTGTATGGACAGTGTGCGTGTGCGTGTGAATGTTGATCATGGTTATGTTCATTGTGTTATATAATAGTGCGAGTAAACAATGTTTTGAACGACATATTATGTGTAAACGTATTGTACTGAATGTATTTTGTAACATGAGAAATGTAAATCAAAAGAAAAAATTGCTTTCTATGGATAATAAAGATATTCAAAAATTATTATTATTATTATTATTATTATTATTATTATTATTATTATTATTATTATCAGTTCAATTTAACAACAGAATGAATCTAGACCAGGTGGTCACTGGCCGGTGCTCTCAGTTCTAGTTTAGATTTATCCACGTCCATATTATCAAAGTGTCCTAGTCCCAGCCCAGCTCCTGTCAGGAGTTGCATTGATTCTACTTGTTCTAACTTCTACTGCATGGCGGGACTTTTTGTCAGTTGTTTTCTTTGTTTAACTGAGTTGCATTTAGATATACATTGTTTGTTACAAAAAATAATTCTTTGAAATTGTGAGGACCTGGTAATTTCCTGTAGTTTCATTTATGACTAAGGTCAAGGTACTCATTCTGCTATAATGTAATAGTATTAATAAAATAATAATAATTTATTTATAAAGGGGCACAAATTTATCTAAAGGTGCTGAGAAAAACTTTATTGTGTACGAACACAAAACAAAACAAAAAAAAATATAACATAATTGGAAAAAGTAAGTAAACAGTAAGTCTATAATTACACATTATGATCACAATTTGATGAAATTTTCAATTTAAGATGATTGTTTACAAAGGAAAGGTACATATAGACAGTTTTTTCATATTGTAGACTTACTGAAAGATAACTTTGTGTCATCTTTACTAATGCATTTCAGTACCCCACCACAGAGTATCATGTCAAGTCCTCAGGAACGTCACCTTATAATATGCATTTTGCACAAACATCACGTAAAAAACTTTTGATAAAATGCCTTCTATGGTTATGGTAAGAAGAACAAATTTGTTTGAATTGTTTAATGGTTGTTGGGGGGGGGGGGGGGCCTTCTTGTTTCTCTTACTTATGTTTATGTGTTTGCATTTTAGACCTTTATTGATGTCCTTTGGGGGGGAGGGGGGGGTTCTTGTTTCTTTTACTTATGTTTATGTGTTTGCATTTTAGACCTTTCTTGATGTCCTTGGGGGGGGGGGGTTCCCACAATTCCGACTTTCTGATTACTTCTCATGAGTCACTTAGATTTGTGTTTGAATAATTGTGATACTTTTGACTAACAGAATGGAAATGGGGGGGGGGGGGGGGGATTCTTTCCCTTCATTCTTTTACATTTCTTTCCCCTCTTAATTCAACCCGAGAGATTTTGTTTCTTGCTTTTGAGTTTTTCAAAATATGGTATTAGCCTATATCATTGAGAAGTTTGTAGTGTCTTTGGTAGCCATTGAAACGACAGCCATATTGGATTTTGACCCAATTTTTTAATCTCCACACTTAGTTATGAATAAAATCACTCAAAGCCTGTGCAGATCATTTTTTCCATTCAATATATAAAGAGTGACATCAGGACTTTGAGATATTTTGAATACAATTTTGTTTTAATGAATTTAAAACAATATATATCATATATATGCAACAATGGCATTTTTATTACCCAAAAACATTTTATGAAAAAGATTACAAGATATTTTTTAAAAACTGACGTCCATCTCTTAATATAGAGGAACCTGCGTGCCAAACATTATTCAAATTGGTCAGTAAATAACAGAGGAGATAGAAAATTTGTGTGAAAAAACGTTTTGAGGAAAATGGTAAAAACCAGAAATAACACAAAACAAGATGCTTCAGATGGGTTACCCTTCTTGTAGCAGCCCTCTTACTCTTTCGACAATCTCTTACATTGTTATTAATGTAAAAAGGATTGTAAATCTAGGTTTAGATGTGCACTGTTGCAAAAACAGATGCCAAAATGACCAGGGTTTGTTTTCCCTCTACTTTTGCGTGGTTCACAAACACACTGACCGGCAACGCTTGCCCTCCTCCTGTTACGTATTCAGTGCTTTCGGCCAAATCGGCGAACGTCTTTGTTGAGAGCCAGGCAAAGAGCATGTTGCCAGATTTGGCCATTTAGTGTCCCATTATACAGGTTTTCAGTGCCATCTTCTCAGTCAGTATTAGGGTAATTGATGTATTAATTTTGACTATTTTTACCTACTCTTGCCTACAAACTATTTTGTAACAAAAAAAAAGTATACATAAGCTTGTAAATAAATGATCGTTCTACCGAATATGCAAAGAACAGAAATTCTACGTTTTGGTCTTAAACTCGCCAATCCAGGTGTTACTTTCGCTCATAATTTTCAGCTCAAAAGTTGTAAGCACTTTTTGTTCAGTTTTACCTATAACACCCCAGGGTGGAGTTGTGGATGTAGGTAAAATCAAATCAAGTCAAACCAAACTAGCACTCGGCTTAACTGTTTAACCATCTTTTTATTCTTTTGTTTTTCACGACTCTAGCTGGACGACAAAGAAGATGACCAGACATCAATAGCTAATTTAGCAAGCACGAAACTCTTTGAATGGAGTTGCAAGTATTTCGAAGAACCTGTGATGTGTCTCAACAAGCTGAAAGACCCGAATGCGAGGCTTATCATGAGCGGCAGTTCCGTTTTCTGCGCAACAAGCGTGTCCGGCAGATGGGAAGGGAGCAGTGCCAGACTGGTACAATTTGCTTTTCACGATAATGCTTATAGAATGAATGTTGAGATGGTTGTGACTTGTATTGTTGTTGGGCCATCCAGGAGCAGTCTCTCTAATGTGACATCCGTTAGTCTTTCAATGGTTAAAGTTCTTGTATAAGCAAAAGAAAAATTGAAAATTGACGTTCCTTCAAGGCCATTACTACTCATAGATCCAGAGCGTATCCCCATGTCTGTAGTGTGAAGCGGAACAAGTGGTAACAGTCACCCTCTGGACATGACGCTAGTCTAACGCATGTTTTACTTCCAAACTAATGCTTGCACCCATTTCACCCTGGGTCAGGTGGGAAAATGCATGTTAAATATCCTTCTCAAGGAACACAGCATCGAACCCAGCTTTACTATGATTCAAACCCCGGGACCTCACACGGGACCTCATGGTCCAAAGTCCAGTAGCCTAACCTCTCTACCACCGATACCACTAAGTTCCTGTTCCAAAGCACACAGTCCTAACATGCTCACAACATCCTTGTCTGCACCATGGGTCAAAGTTTGCCGGCTGTAGCCAGCAATGCCAGCAAATCATAGTTTCTCAGAAAGTCTTGCCAATTGATGGCTGGTATGGCCGGCAACATTCCTTGCTGGTTGGCAAGGTTTTCTCGGCCATTCAATGATTTATGGTTTTCCGGCTGGACCGGGAATCTACCTGAAATTCAGATCATTTAGGGATGTAAATCTTTCAGATTTCTCTGATTTCAAATTATGTGAGGTTTTCTACTTTTAACAATTGTGGCATAGGTGGCCGAGCGGTTAGGCTGCCGGACTTGGGATCATGAGGTCCTGGGTTCAAATCCTGGCCCCGCCAGACTCGATGTTGTGCCCCTTGGGAAAGACACTTAACACTCATTTTCCCCACTCACCCAGGTGCAAAATGGGTACAAGCACAAACTTGGGATTAAAAACTGCGTCAGACTAGCGTCTTGTCCAGGAGGTGATTATTATCACACTATAGATATCGGGATATGCTCCGGCTCTATAGGCCTCAAAGGCCTGGAAGGATCTTTTACTTTTAACATGTTTTTCTCTTAAGTTTCCTTTTCTTCCTTTTTACTAAAATACTTCTATGTTCGCAGTTATGAATAGGTGAGATGGTTTAGTACAACAGGATAAAATTCCAGACTCGTTCATCGCCGATTTTTATACATGGAAGCACACTGCTTCATTTTTTACTTTCACTTTCACGACAAACTACAATTTCCACACTGATCCGTGAGGCCCTACTACTCACACGAGAAGATTTTAAACTAAAAAATCAGAACCGTCTTTATTTCCTTTCAGATTTTTAGTCTGAAATCTACAAACTCATTAGTTGTAGAAATAGGATTTTCGTGTAGGATTTTGGGATAGATTTATTCAAACTCCATTCAATTCAATTAAAAAAACTTATAATCATCCCCAGTAGGCAATTATCCATATCCACACAATGAAATTACAAAGCACAAAATCTATTATGTTTACCATGGACCAAAAATCACTGTCTACATACACATATTTAAAAAAAATAAAAATAAAAAACAAAACAAAAATAAATTTCATACGAAAAAGTGCCACACAGCTCGTATGCAACATGTAACACAAATACATATGTATTCACACATGCATAAGATGTATAAATATTAATGTCGAGAGAGAGAGCAAAGAAAAAAATAATAATGAACCACTATTAGATATGCTATGAGATATCATTTCTCTTGAATCTTATTCATTAATATGATGGCAGATGGAATGAAGGAGAAATGGCACCGATTTGTTCTGCTCAATGGGCATCGATACCACCTTCCTGATTTCAAACTTTCAAATTTACAAAATAGTGCATGATCTATGTCATCCAAGATCACAGATGCCTCTTCACTGTTTGCTGGTCACAAAATGAACCTAGACTCTTAGGCTCATTAATGATTCGTGAACACAAATCGACAACCTTGTGAAGTTTATTTTTGTTCTTACATGATGCGTTCAGGTACCCACAAATAATGGAGAAACGACAATACATTTTCAATGAAAGATTTATAAAATTATTCTAAGGCTAATTTAGCCTAGCCTATCAATGTTGAGATGCACTGACTTACCTCTTGCCTCTCTGCAGTCGTAGGGTTCAATTGTGAATGTGATCTGCGGTCAATGATTTTTCATTCTTTTGTTCCAGGAAAATCGAAGTTACGTCATTTTACATTTCCTATTGTGTTATTAAGTGATTTATGTTATAATTCTATTTATGGGTTATTATGATTTAATAGTCTAATCTAGATCTAGAGCTAGATAAGATTAAGATCGATCTGCTTGAGGGAAATGACCTAGATTCTAGATCTAGGTTTTTTTATGATGGCTTGACAGCCCTAGGCCATAGCTTTGGGCTACAAGGAATTCTTAGGTTAGTGTATCAGCGTATAAATAAATCTAGCTTGTTAACAGATTAAAATTATTTCTTGCTCAGCGTTCCAGAGAGATTGAGATCTAGATTCTAGTCGGATAGAGAGTTCTTGAGAATAAAACGCAATGTATTGATCTAGATCTAGATTCTTCTCGATCTAAATTCTAGACAGACAGGCTATTTTATGATAGATCTGGGTTCAATCTAGTAAGATCTAGATATCTAAGTCTAATAGTTGTCTAGAGGCTTAGGAACTGAGTAGATTTAGATTTCTAGGTCTAGAAGTGTTACCCAAATGCCTTTAGTAAAGCTAGATTTCTAGATCTATTAATAAAATCAAATTTGATTGTTTTGTTATATAGCATAATAACAAGCAAATCTTCAAAACAACTAACTCAAGATCTAGATTCTCAGAATTTAGATCTAGACAATTTTCTAAAAATCTAGACAGACCTGTCAAAAGTTTAGGT
This sequence comes from Doris montereyensis, assembly GCA_037039925.1. Lineage (NCBI taxonomy): Eukaryota > Metazoa > Mollusca > Gastropoda > Nudibranchia > Dorididae > Doris > Doris montereyensis. The sequence goes on along the minus strand of JAXRKP010000212.1, from coordinate 387,071 downwards.
TTATTGATGAGATTCTTGTGATTGATCTATTCAAGAACAAATTCGGGTGCTGTCAACTAAAAAATCATGATGAATTCCTTTCTAGATATCGGAAGTTGAAAAGATGGCATTGCATGGTGCTGTTATTATAAGTGTGAAGATTAAATATGCTGAAAGTTTCATTCAGGTTTTCAGATTTTTTTCATTCCATTTACATCCCTGATTATTTATCTGTAATGACAAAGTCTTAGATAGATGATATTTCGATTTCTAATTCTGGCTTAAGTCATGAGTTCAGCCCATGGATCGAGACAGTATAAGGGAGGTGTCATATTAAACTGCAGGTGGCATGATTAAGCGTCTGCAAAATCACTCTATTTTGCCAAAAGATTTGATAGGAAAACAAATGACTTATTATTCATATGCTCATCAATCATGCCTTCCGGGTTTCAAGAATGGTTTCAAGGATGAAGAAGCCATTCAGGTTAGATTCACTTGTATGTAACAAATCTTACTTTGGCTTACTGTGAAAAAATATGCAGACAAATTAAGAATCAATAGGCTTTATGATTTATGACATTTTCAAAACATAAGAGTGAGATAATCATATAATGCAGGATTTAGAAGCCTACTACAACGATGGTGATTTGCAAGTCCCTGCTATGCATACTCTGCATCTGAATACAATAGGAGCAGATTGTAGTACTAAAGCAATATTAAATACGAGGTGAGAAACAAACAAAAATAGCACAGGTCCAATTAGAGTTCAAAATTTCTTAACTTCCTCTCCCACCCCACTCGTGATTCCGCACAGCAATTGATCGATGAAGTCTCAGCACTGTTTGTATGAACACTTTGAGGTCGTTATGTATGAGTGTGTAGCCATAAAAGAAATGGAAACAAATAAATGTATAATCCGAGAGGAGGTGGGGATGGACACATACAAAAAAAACAACCTGTTGTTTTTTTTTTCAGGTAGGTTTTTGTTGATTTACAACAGTTGTTGGGTTTCTCTTTCTATCTCTTTTCATGGGTGAATATTGGCCTAGACTTATCGCATCCTTACAGTTACATATAATAATGCCATGAAGTTTATCAGTCTTAGCACAATGAAATACAAGATAAACTCATAATGTATAAAAAGTATAAAAGTGTGTAATCCTTGAGATAACCAAAAACTAACAAAAAAATTACTGGGACAAACGACAGTGTTAGACTTAGCCTTTGTCCAACCACACCATCGTGGCCCACGCGAGTCAGCAACAGTGAGGCACCGGCAGTGAACGCTCGTAGCTGAGCTGACCACATTTGGTTAAACAACCTCAAAACGGTGCTATGCACTATGAAACAGGCCATGAGTGCATACATCATTGGCATCGTATCAGTATCAAGGCAGTATTCAAACAGCACATAGATCTAACTGTATTTAACAGCGAACTGCTTTTTCGAGAGGATAAGCCTTTTACACGAGGAGGAAAAACCCAACAAAGTGCATATCATGAACACACACACACACACACACACACACACACCTTTTCCATTATATCCACATTACGGTCACATAATACTGCCTTGTACATGTATAATCAAGAGGACTAAGTGGCCATTCTCATACCTCATAATCCTTTTCTTGCGTAAAATTCTAAAATTTAAACATTTTAAAAATATTTTGTTTTCATTTTATTGGAGTTGGTAGTTCGAGATTTCCGTGTTGAAATTTGGGAAAGGCGTGTTGCTGGTACAAAGAAAATAGATGGGTTAAAAACAGACCTAGAGAACAGTTTGAGGTAGTCTTGAATTTGAGTTATTCGTGTTCGCGATTAGAGTGCTGCACTGTGTATAAAACTTGTGAGTTGAGAAATATGATAGAAAACTTGAGCATTACAGAGATATTGGGATGGACCATTTTGTGATACCTGCCAAATCTAGTTTTCTAAGTCTTACAGATCTATAGTCATAGTTATTTTACATTGTTACTATTCCTTACTATGAAGCTACCTAATCTAGATATCTAGGCAAAAGCTATAGGCAAATATGAGTATAGTGGTAATAGTAGGCCCTGCATTTGATTTAATTTTTACTTTAGATTTAATCTAGATATTTGGTGTTTTTTCTGTGATTTACGTGTTAAGAAGATAACATATAGTTTTAGGTTGGTTATTTATTTTTTTTAAATTAGATCTTCTAACTATAGAGTTCAAATGAAATTGACTCCTTTTTATCTGCTCCTCTATTGTTACAGATAAAACAGTAATTATACTTTTTGGTAAGTTAAGTTTTCAATGATTCTATTACACACAGGCATCGCAAAATTGGATGAACAGATATTTGTCAATAGGGTTAATGCCGTACCCACAGCAATACAGTTCCATCCCTATGAAAACTACCTGGCTGTTGCTGATAACTTCAACGTTTCGTAAGTAAAGAAATCTTGTCTATAATATTCTTGATAATCTAAAATGAATGAATGTCAACCATGTATTCCAAATTATGCCATGTGCTAAATAAATGCCAGTAAATGAATTTGGATTTTATTTTGTACATTCGACTTGGATTGGAAATGGGACTTCTTGTTTTTCTTCTTTTTTTGTGTTGTAAATAATGCGAATATGTTCCCAAAATTTTGTATTTCATTGTAATCTATTACATTTTCATTTACCTTTGACCGTAGACTATTTTTAAACACAAAAAAATGTTAATACTTGTTCGTTTTACACTAAGGACTTATGAACCCCCTAAAATAGAATACAATGCCCATACCAGCACTAGCGTTGCAGTAAAAATCTGCGCTAGACTAACGTCCTGGCCAGAGGATGATTAGTATCACTTGTTTAAAGCTTCAAGTTCAAGCCATTGAAACCAGAATAAGCTCTGGCATTATGGGCCTTGAAGGAACTTTCCCATCTTAATCACTGCTATCGTTACTATCAAGTTTTAGATCTATATCTAAACCATCACTAGCATGAGATAATGAAATAAGTCTACAAGTCTGTGCTGCACTTAGACATCTGATTCTATTCATTCCATTGCGACCTGCTGTATCCATGGCTACCCACAAAAAAACTTCAACAAATTGTGTAAACAAAGTAACCTTTGACAACTGAATGTGCCCAAAAGACATAAATGTCCCCTTAAAAACGTCTATTCTAATGCTTAGAAATGAATGAATATAAAGGTTTTGATTGGGTTTTTCTTAGCGAATAACAATGGATTTCTTCACATCATCACTGCATGAGATTTAGCTCCTTTGGGATGCCTATCATTAATCTTCATTTCGTTTTAGATATTAAATGTGTTCATCTTATTGAGGAGAATAGATTATTACTGATGGATACATACGAAACAAATCCTATGCTTAATGAAGAGAAAACTGGTTTGATGCTTCTGTGGCAGCAGACTTTGTTTGGAAATATTTTCATTTAAGTTGAATGTATCCTTTGTATAATAATTTAATGAGAGTGTCTTGCCAAAAAAATGCTTTTATTAATTGGAACTTATAAATACCAATCAAGTTTGATAACGCTCAGATAAAAACTAGAAAAGTTGGTCTTTATGTACATTTTCATTTTTATAAGCATTATATACAAAGAGATTTTTTTAACAAATTGAAAGAAAATGGTTTCGTTTGAGTGATAGTTATCAAATATATTTGTCAACAGCCAATAAAAAACAAACCTCCCAAACTTTTCCATACTAATTATATCTTGTGCTCCAAGCTTTAATTTTATGTTTTCTTCCTCTCTTTTTTTTTGTGTTTCTGCATTTGCATTGTAAGATTTTGGGACCTTGAACAGGGTACAAAAGTGTCAGACATATCAAATCCAAGTGTTCAAGAGAAAGCCTCCAGTACGTTCTTTCGGATCAGCCGTGTAACTTCTGTCAATTTTATCAACTGTCACGATGAAGCTTTATTTATGTTTAGTACAGGTGAGTTTGCAGCAGTACTAAAAAGAATGATCAATATTCTCGCATCTTATAATCTCATAGACATTGGATTTCAATAGCCTGTTATTAATGAGGTCTTGCCAATAACTTATAATTACTCAGATGGTTTAGTGAAAAGGTTAATGTCATGCCATCTTGTTGACAAAGTAACCTCACCTAAGGCCAAGTTTTGTGGCCCTATAGCATTTTACAACTAGATAAAATTCATGTGGAAAGAACCAATTATTGGTGCTAACATGAAAAATGAGGCGCTGGTAGCTAAGTTGGTAGAGCATCTGACTACTACGCAGGAGGCTAGAGTTCAATTCCCAGTCGGGGCAAATTTTCTGGTTCTCCTGGCGACCCAGCAGTGAAATGGGTAGCTATGTCTATTTGGACTCAGCGAAAGTAAAGGCGGTGTGGGAGGCATTGGGAAACTAACATTATGCCGTATGCCTAGAAATACCAAGTCTCTACTCAGGATTACCCTACGCTCAACTCTAAATTACTTTGCTTTACTTTACTTTACTTTTTACATGAAAAATACATCTTATTCAACAGATTTAGCAAAGCTAGGTATGGTATATAAGACATAAATCTATAGTTTTGTTTTATCTGTTATTTTTGCTTTATAACAGAACTGTCTTTGCTCTCATGTGCACAAATCTAAATGAATTCACAGGAAAACTCAAGGGATAGATCATAAAATGACCAAGGATTTCTCTAAGTTCCTTGATGCTTTCTTGAGGTTCTGTCCCAAATAAAAGCGAGTCCATTTTCTGTAGTAAAAAAGCCATGACTGTTATAGAACAGTGTATCTTTCCTAACACTAACAGACTGAAATTTTTAATAGAAATCCATGATTGATTCAATTTTGTCCCCTCTTTGCAGATGATGGTGCCATTAGATTATACCGTAATTTTTTGTCAAGCGAGGAATCAAATAGAGAATTAGTGACAGCATTCAAAGGTCTTTCTGAGATTGTCCCTTCAGAAAGAGGTAATGTTCCACTATACTCTACTGAAGGATGATTTATTGTTTTTTATATGGAAATATACTTATGAATACTTGTTGGAGTTTGTTATTATTTATGTTGGGGTGTGGTTATTTGGTTGGGTTGGGTTGTTGTTGTTCTGTTTTGTTCAGGGAAAGGAGTTTTCTTGTTGTTTTTTATGTTTTGGGGGGGGGGGGTTTAAACCGACAATGAAATTGTGCACTGTTTCTTCTTTCTGAAGAGGGGGTTTACAGTAACTGGTTGTTTGCCGTCTTAATGGAATATGTTTTCCTTTTTCTACTTATTCAACACTCAGCTTTTGATGCTTATTTTCACAATCTTTCACCAAATTCAACACTTCCTCTGGAGATTAATGTGATTAATTACAGTATCTGATCAATTACATTATGGATAACTGTTTGGGTTTGTTTTGTTTTTAATTATAAAATATTTGATCTAGGTAGAATGGATTCTTTTAGTTTATAAAATCAGCTTAGGATACACTTGGTTTCTACCAATTTGATTTTCATTTTACATTTGAAATGCTTTATCCCTTGTTTTCACAGGATCCGGTTTAGTGACAGAGTGGGAACAGGAATCCTCAACTCTAATCACATCAGGAAATGCGCGGATCATCAGGTTGTGGGATATGCAACGGGAAACAAAAATAAGTGTATGTCGATTTGATCTTCTTTTACCAATAAAAATTTCATAAGTAAGGACTAGTGCTTCTACATGCTTTCAACCTGTATATTTTATACTCAGACCTGAAAAGAATGCCATGTGACTACATATTTTATCTGTGATGATAATCTCTCTGGGATCAAATTAATTGTGGTTGTAATAGGCAGTTGAATACTTCAATATGTAAAATGTGTTTCGCTGATTTTCTCTAATTAACCTCAATTACAGAGCAACATGCCATTAAGCTGCAGTGGCGAAAACAGATATTTTCAAATGCTCATATTTGATGTTTAATTGAGCTCACACCTGCACAAAAAATCAAAAAATTATCCAAGGGTAACTTAGAACATAAAATGGTGACAATATCACAACTAGCTGAATTCAGAATCAGAACCTGTGCTATGATGTATAACTAAAACTCCAAATGCATAATGTATGCAAATTTGCAGCATGAACGGACTTGTGATGACAGTGGGTCAATTCTTTGATAACGGTAGGGTTGTTTTTTTTAACAACTGAAAGCAAGCGCTTGAATTCCAAACTAAGTTAATGGGATCAAGATATATTTAGACATAGAAGCAGTAGCACGATTAGTCTTGAAATTAATTTTTTCTGTGAGGAGGTAAAAGTTAATTAATGGGTTGTTTTTTTTTAAAGAGAGACTAATAGATTTTTGCCTAAAAAATAACATGAAAATAGCCAACACTTTTTTTCCCTCATAAAGATATCCACAAAAGAACAAGAGCAAATGAAGATAGGTGTGAAAAATCAATGATAGACTACATAATAGTTAGCAGCTCCCTTTTTACAGTAATCCAGAGGAGACAGTTGAATAAGTAGATATCTCAATGGAAGAAATCCAAACAGTTATAAGAAAAGTGAAATTAGGAAAGGCCCCAGGAGCAGATCAAGTTTATCCAGAAATGTTAAAAACCAAGGGGAGAGAGACAGACAAACTACTACATGCAATATGCCAACAAGCATAAAAGTCCAAACAGGTGCCAGACAACTGGAAAAGGGAACAGTAGTACCAATACATAGGAAAGGATCACTATGGACTGCTCAAACTATAGAGGATATCACTACTTAGCTTACCAGGAAAAGTGTATGCCAGGATACTAGAAATGAGACTTAGGAAAAGAGTAGAGGATCAGATTGAAGAACATCAGAGTGGATTTAGACCAGGAAGAAGTGTACAAGACCACATATTTACAATTAGACAAATAATAGAAAAAACCCTTGAGAGAAACCTTGACTTGTGAACTATGGCATTTTTTAAAAGAACACAATGTAGAGCAAAAATTTAATAGAAACCATTAAAAGTTTTTACAATAAACCAACATGTGCAGTGAGAGTAGCTGGAAACATATCTGCAGAATTTGATGTAGATATAGGAGTAAGACAGGGTTTTATCCTAAATCCTCTTTCGTGTATCACAATTATGGATTCAGTCGCAAAGGCATCCTCAAAAATGAAAGTATGTGGAATCTCAAACCAGTAAACATATCAATGCTTTCATTTGCCGATGATTTAGTTCTGTTTGGAGAATCAGAAAGTTACCTTCAGTCGAATATCAACAATATGAACAATGAACTAAACAAAAGAGGGATGAGAGTAAATGCAAAGAAAACCAAAACAATGCTAGTATCTAGGGAAGCTAAAACACAAAATCTTAAATTGGGCAGGGAGAATTTAGAACAAGTTCAAGGCTACAATTACCTAGGAGTAATGATTAACTCAGAGGGAAAACTAAGAGAAGAAATCAGCAAGAGAATCCAAAAGGCAATGACAATCTAGGAAAGGCATTTATAGGTAAACAAGAATTGTCAACAAAACCCAAAATGGCAGTATACACATTTTATTGTCCCACTCTCCTCTATGGCAGTGAAACCTGGACCTTAGACAGAAGGAAATACAATAGAGTACAAGCAGCTGAAATGAAATAGCAAAGAAGAGTAGTAGGGAAAACTAATAGAGACAAAATCAGAAACACAACAAAAAGAGATCAAACCAAAGCAGATGGCATAAAAACTAAGATAGAAATAAATTAACTGAGACGGTTTGGGCATATAAACAGGATGAGGGACAATAGAATAGCTAATTCAGCATACATTGCCAAGGTAAAAGACCAAAAGGCAGACCTCGGAGAAAGTGGGAAGAAGATATAAAAGAGGCATTAACGCAAAAACTTTAACTTTTACGGAAGGAAACAGAAAATGCCAGGACAGGGCATCCTGGAGAAAGATCATTTCGGGCATCTAAACCCATACACTGGAAGGTAGAATGGGAACTGATAAAGAAAGAAATAAAGACATTATACCATTGTATCGTTGATATGATGCTGATTTCAAAGATATATGATGTCGCAGTATTTTTTTATTTAAGAATTTTATTTTATTTTAAATTTTATCTATCTGTCTACTTTTTAAAGTCATTCTGGCATGCTTTGGTGCCGTATATATATACTCTTCATGCTGTCATTGTTTGCTGTTCACTTGAAATGTACACAAATTTATTCAATTGCAAACTCGTGAAAACTAGTGAACCAATTTTCAATTATTATTTTGTCTTTATTCAGCTGAGAGCATTCTGTTCATCTAACATGATTTGAAGGCTATTCTTATATTACAACATTTCTGTGATACCCCCTACATTAATGTATTTGTTTTGTTTTTTTAAGGATATCTATACAGGTGCTGAGAGCTGTGTCACAAGTCTGGCCTCAGATCCCTCAGGCAAATCTTTATTAATCGCTGGTTGTGGTGATGGTTCGGTAAGATTATTCGACAGGCGGCTTAATCCATCTGAATGGTGAGTATTCCTTTAAAGCCATATTTCAGGGCAGGATCATAAAATATATATAAGAAGTTTTGAATTTCCTTCCTTGTCTCTCAGTCCAATTTTTTCTCTCAGTGTCATTATTTATCTGTCCTGCACAGATTGTTGTTTTTCTTATGAAGATGCATGAGGAGATCTGTTTTTGTTTTATCTACACCTTATTCAATAAGATCATGTCTTAAAAGCCGTTTAATATCAAATAGATAAGTGATGGCTGTTTTATGTGTCAGACTGATGTTCTCAAAGTGATCAAAATATTCTCTGTTTGAAAGGGGGGGATAAAGAGTATATTTTATTTGTTTTGGGGGTTTTTTTGGGGGGGGGGGGGGGGGGGGGCTTTTAAAAATTCATCTCGTTGTGATCCATAGACACTTTTAATAATTTTCTTGCTGCTTTTTCCAAATTACAGACTGACGCGGGGGAAAGGTACCCCACATTGCATGTCATAATGCCCTAACTGGATGAACTAGAATGCTGAAAATTGGTTCAGACTTACTTGAATAGTTGTGAACAAGGCATGCAAAATCTCATGAGGAATACAAAAAAAGAGACACAAAATTGCTTCAAACTGACAACTTCAAAACTATGCTCTGACAATCCTTGAACAAGAAAGTGATTTAAAAAATAACAAACACGGAAATAAAGGAGAAAGAGCCGGGGGCGAAATTGATTTTCGACAAGAATATTACTTTGAAACAGAGCTCTTGTGAATAGGAAATTGATATTCCTAAAATGTCTGATGCTGGAAGTGCTCTACCTTGTTTTGCAAACAACTTCAAAATTATTGATGGCATTTCTGCAAGTCTGGGGAGGGATGTTTGCGAAGGCCGTCTTTATCTCTTGTCTATGTTGGTTTAAATCGTGTTGGTTCTGTTCTTGTAAAGTCTGGATTTCAAGTACCCTCAAAGGCAAAAATCCAGCGGATTCAAATCTCAGTGGGATGCAATTTCAGTTCGCCTGATGGCAGTGCGGTCATTAAAGACATGTTTTAGCCACTGGTGTGTCCTTTGTGTAGTATGTGGTTTTACTCCATCTTACATAAACCGTGGTCTGGCATAACAACAACAAAAGTACTGAAAATGGGCACAAAGGTTTAATGACAATTCACATGTTGCTGACTAATGCGATTGGAATACACTAATATGATTGCAATAAATGCACTCAACGGAATGCTGAGAGGCTGAAATCCCAGAGCGAAATTCAAATATGCGTAATATGTGAACGTGACAACATAGCTATTTGAAACTAAGCACCATGTTTTCACAACTATTCTAGTATCCTGTGCCAAAATGTCAGTTCGGAAATCACATCTAGTCCTCTCCCAATCATGACACATGTGGGTAACCTTTTTTTTGCGACACATAGTATTTGGAAAGGGCTGTCCTCAAGAATAGTAAGCAGTTGACGAGTTCTGCTAGTATTTCTTTTCTGTCCTTTCACTTATCTTTCATCTAACTGTTTCCTCTTAATTCACATATCGTGGATGAGATAAATTTCAATGAAACTAGCAATCAATACCTCAAGAATAATCCATGTTTTCTTTATTGCCCTCTTTCTTATATCTCCTCTTTTAGTCGAGTGATGACTTTGCGAGAGCATGATTCTTGGGTGTTGAAGGTACATTTACAACAAGGTCCCGATGGAAACATCATAAGTGCTTGGTAATGTCACAATTGTATTTTGAAATGTTGATTGCTGGTAATTTAAAACATTGTTTCAATGTCAGCTAAATATTGAATTCCCTTCTCTCTCTCTCTCTCTCTCTCTCTCTCTCTCTCTCTCTCTCTCTCTCTCTCTCTCTCTCTCTCTTTCTCTCTCTCTCTCTCTCCCTCCCTCCCTCCCTCCCTCCTCCCTCCCTCCTCCCTCCCTTCCCTCCCTCCCCCCCTCTCTCTCTCTCTCTCTCTCTCTCTCTCTGTCTAATTCTCTCTCTTTCTGTACCCCCTCTCTTTCTGTACCCCTCTCTCTCTCTCTCCTCTCTCTCTCTCTCTCTCTCTCTCTCTCTCTCTCTCTCTCTCTCTCTCTCTCTCTCTTTCTCTCTTTCCCTCTCTCTCTCTCTCTGTGTCTAATTCTCTCTTTCTGTACTCCCCTCTCTTTCTGTACCCCCTCTCTCTCTCTCTCTCTCTCTCTCTCTCTCTCTCTCTCTCTCTCTCTCTCTCTCTCTCTCTCTCTCTCTCTCTCTCTCTCTCTCTCTCTCTCTCTCGCTCTCCCTCTCTGTCTCTGTCTCTCTCTCTCTCTCTCTCTCTCTCTCTCTCTCTCTCTCTCTCTCTCTCTCTCTCTCTTTAAAGGGTTGGATTACGTTTGAGCTGTGTTCAGAACCCTTGAAACAGAGACTTAAATCTTGCGGCCTCAGCTGGCTCGGGGCCAGTTGTGAGTCCCTGCGGCTTAACCCGTCCATCGGCGATCGGACTCCCTTCCATTCACACAAAGTGGGCTTAGCCCTTTCATTTCTTGCATTTTTTCCTTTGTTAAAAATCATTAAATTGAGTGAAAGTAAAGTTCTGTGAAGGCCCTTACAGCCCATAAAGCCCGAGCTTATCCGGGTTTTTATAGCTTGAAGTGGAACAAGCGATAATAATCACCGTCTGAACAGGATGCTAGTCTATTGCAGATTTTTACGCCCAAGCTTTTGCTGATAATGCAGTGTTCAGTAAAAAAAAAATATAACGTGGGATCTAGCATTGCTAGGATTCAAATCCAGCTCTTCATTAACCCAAATCTGACAACCTAACCTCTGGAGTCACTTGCACCACTTCATCAAATGAAGCATCCTCTTGAAGACAAATTACATTTCATTTTTTGTAGGTCACAATGTTTGAAATATAGAATGGTTAAAATGGCTTTTGTTGGGTTCTTTTGGGGGGGGGGGGGTGTTGTTTATGTTAATATTTGGTAACTTTTGAGTTTGAACTTGAAGCTTTCCGCATCTCCTTATAGGATCACTCTTATGATTCTTTTGAGTGTGCACTTGAAGCGTCCGACATCTCCCTATTAAATCACTCTAATCACTCTTTTGAGTTTGAACTTCAAGTATCCCATCTCCCTATAAGATCACTCTTTTGAGTTTGAACTTTTTCAAAATTTGTTTTATATATATTGGAAAGGGAGTTCTCTTTAAGGAGGATAAAAACCAACATTTTTGCCTTGCTACAGAACTAAATAATTGTCTTGAAAATCAGTGTTACCTGAGGGTTAGATTTTAAAACCTTTATGTTATATAGTCAGATGTCAGCTTTTACATTTTTGTCATTCACTGTATTCAGATTAGTTTCACTCCTTTGTTTCATTATTTTAATTTCATCTGTGTGTCAACAGCTACGATGGAGACATCAGATTTTGGGATCCACGTTTCACTGACTCTGTGCGTGTGTACAGTACTCCCACCACTCTCTCTTCTGTTGATATACACCCAAGGGCAGATATTATTGCATGGTATGTTGGTTTAAAGATTATAGTTACACAAATAGGATTCAGTGATACATAGCAAACAAGAACTAATTTCATTATGTTGGTTTTCTTTACCAAAGGTAGAATCTAAAGTTTCTGCCTTGTATAGATGACAATCTATGCTGTAAAGAAATATATTTAATTCCCATTCATTTCAAACTCATGTGACTAATCACATGTTTGGGGGGGGGGGTGTTATTGATTGCACAAGATTCCTCATTCTCCATAATACTTCCTCAGATTTCAGGATTGCCAAAATATTCTTCAACTATTACACATTTAACAGTTGTGTGTTTTTTAGAATAGAGTAGCATACCTGCATGCAAGTACCTTACTATCCTTTGGCTGTAGAAGGGAAGGCTTTTGAAATACTATGGGGGCGGATTTGTGTGTACTCTTATTAACTTCCAACAAAAATGTATTTGTTCAGTTCACTAGCTGAAGTATCCATTCCAGAACGGGGAAAAAGAAACAATGGTGATTCATCATTTATCCAAAAGAAATCAACTAAAACTGTAAACACAATACGATGGCTGGTCAACAGATACTTGCTTATTGCTCATGGAAAGAATTTGATGTAGATCTGTCTTTTACTTTTAGTCAATGCATTCGATGTAATTCTCTTGTTGACCTGAAGAAGCAAGTCGAAGAACAAAAAAATGCTGTTGTGGAATATAAATCACACAACATCAAATTGGTCTACATGTCTGTCTGAAACAACTAATGAAGCAAGTAAATCTCATGATTTCTGCAATGTGGATTCTGGGAAATAACGTCTTAAGAACATTTCTTGTGGAATGGCTCAAATTTGGCTTTCTTTTCAGCATGATATGATTGATCTTAAAAGAAAAAAACTGTTGATAATAAGAACGGTCTTTTGATAAATAAAAATGAAATGAACCGTGGCAATGAAACAGCCCTCCTTGGTCCGTCACAGGCAGTATATCAATAGTATAAATTGGATGAATTTTCATGATGTGCATGAGGTGTATTGAGAAAGTTCATAAAACATTGCATTTACAGCATTGTCTCATAAACCTTTTGTTTACTTGGTTTACTGTTTGAAAGTAATGACATTGGGTTTACATGGTGTGAGCAAGGCCGGAAAGTCGGAAATATGTTCGATTTTTCATACTCAGGTCAGATAGGTTGGAAATCGATGTCTTGGGTAGGAAAACCAGTAGGAAACGGGGCTCAGATAGTAAAAACAGGGTTCATATGCACCAAGGAAATGCTTGAAAACAAGAAGTTTCCCAGTCGAAAAAATTACATATTCAGAAAATTATATATCAGGAAATTGAAGTTGACATGGACACCGCGAAATAAGAAAATGCGAATAAGTTTTTGGACGATGAATCATCATTTTGTCATCCAATTCCGGTCATGCTTGTTAGTTGTCTGGCGATTCTTTGATATTGAAACTAAACAATTCCGAGACCTTTAAAATTGTAAAATATGCCCAGGCAATTAATATTGGCTTTTGACACAAAGTTGCATAAAGCTGTAAATGCTTTTTGCATCTATCATGAACTCTGTATCTATGGCCTAGCCTTCATTCTTCACTTTGACTTCAACTCTGGATAGATAGGAATGTCATGTGTGTTGAAATATATACATTGTTCCCCGTTTCTGGCATCGGAAGAGTGTTTCACTCCCTTGGGAGGATTTTTCCGTTGAGGTAGGAAATTTAAAGTTCACTTTTTGCAGGACACGCTGGTTTAATGTCAAAGCATGATGGGCATCGCCAAAGCCTTGCAGTTTCAATAGGGTTTTTTTGTTCACCAGCCATTATCCTTAAGTTCAATCTATGCTATTTGGTGATCGAATTAGAGGACGGGGCTATAAACAGGCACAAGTGTTTGGTCTGTGATTGCAGAAACTTATGTTTTGTGTACAGAAGATTTTAGGTATAAAGATCCTACTGTAAATTAGAAGCAGACCATTTATGTGGCACAATATTGCAAAATTTTGTAGATCTAGATTCCCCCCCCCCCCCCCCCTAAATTTCTGTAGTGTATTATCCCGCATACCTGATATATAGTTCAATCTTTCCTATTTTTCACATTGAGATTCGATACTGGTACCATAGGAGCTCTTTTATTAAGAAAAACAGAAAATGGAACTGTTTGAATCGCCCGATCAGTCTATTCAAAATATATCCATGCGTATGAGTTTTCAAAATATAAGGCTTTTAATATTCCCCTCAAAGTCTTATTTCCTTTCCAAATTCACATTACATTGGTTCTACTGTTGTCGAAGAGAAGGGAAGTGCAGAAGAAACTGTTTGATATTAAACTTAATTCTGCTGATAGAATGATGTGCGGAACTCAGATAATACAAGCATTGATGGTGAAAGTGTGAACGACCTGCACTTGTCCTCCAATCTTGAGCCTTTCATTAGTTTTATTTTGTGAATAGAACCATTTCTAATCAATGTAACTGGAAAGATATATTATTTAACTTGTTTATAGAGTTTATTTGAAGTCATTATGTCCTTAACTTTCTTTGCTGTTGGAATTTTTGTGAGTGTGGTCCAAAAGTTTAGAAGAGTTATTGTCCTTACCATGGGATGATATTAGTGTACTTTGCATTTCGCCCTGGGAAATTAAGGGTTAAGACCTAAGCTACATGGCAAGGATATAATACTTAATTGTGTACCTTTATGCTAATCTCGGGTCTATCACAGCCATTCTGTTAGATCTAGAAACCGTCAAATCCATGCAACGTCGTTTGTAAAATCAGGGAGAAGATTCTTATTCATATCATTCGGACTATCTCCACTGTTGCGTCTTATTTATGTAAAAGTGTTTGGCACCTGAGTGATTGGCATTTACATGGTTAGAGTCGGACAGCGACGATATACCAAGAATGACACTAATAAACTGCTCCTTGATAGCCTACCAAGCACAACATCATGGTTTACCACTAATCCGTCCAGACTTAGTCCTGAGGCGTAATCATCCGAGGTTGAATAAATTGAGTCGCAAAAGCACATTTTTGATAAATTCTACATTGATGTAACATTAATTTTGAGTATATTAAAGGTGTTCTGTCATTTGTTGGGGTATGCCGTCTACTTTTGTATAGAAAATTATCGTGAATATAGGTACCCCTAAATATAATTTTTTCATTAGTCAATGTGTTGATTTCAGGCAACCATATTTATATAGAGAGAGATAATATTTTTCTCAAAAGATATAGCTTTAATGCTTTCAAAATTACATATTGTTTAATAACTCCCTGGAGTTTCTTTCACTCTTTATACTGGGGTTTCTTTCACTCTTTATACTGGGGTTTCTTTCACTCTTTAGACTGGGGTTTCTTTCACTCTTTAAAGTGGAATTTCTTTCACTCTTTATACTGGGGTTTCTTTCACTCTTTATACTGGGGTTTCTTTCACTCTTTAGACTGGGGTTTCTTTCCTCTTTATACTGGGGTTTCTTTCACTCTTTATACTGGGGTTTCTTTCACTCTTTAGACTGGGGTTTCTTTCACTCTTTAAAGTGGAATTTCTTTCACTCTTTATACTGGGGTTTCTTTCACTCTTTATACTGGAGTTTCTTTCACTCTTTATACTGGGGTTTCTTTCACTCTTTATGCTAACAATTTTTACATTTTTGAAATTAATTTCTTTAGATGTGTCATAGGGAAATAAAATGCTCAATTCACTTTTTTTCATCCTTCCAGTGGCTCTACCAATCAAACCCTTACTACATATGACCCCAAAGGTTCAGTGCTGAGTACCGTCAAATATCATGAGGGTTTCCTTGGTCAGAGAATTGGGAATGCAAGTTGCATGGCTTTTCATCCTCACATGGTACGTGGTTGAAAATCAGGGAATTGAAGTTTTCATTTTCAAAAAGGTTTTTTTGTTTGTTTTCATGCTTTGAAACAACCCCTCAAATGCTTATCCCCGAAATATGAAATTTACTTTATGATATACTTTTTGCCTTTTTAAATATATGAAATCTAGATCAACAAACAAATTATAAAATAAGAAATTTATTTTGGATTCAATTTGGGTCCTCCAAAATGAGAATGGCAAAGTGCCCTAAATGTGCCTTAGCTGTTCACTCTTATTTTAAAACAGGGTCCTTGTTTTCCATGTAGATGAAAAGAAAGAATTTATTCTTACCAATGTAGGTGTTTTGATGTTTTTCTGTACAAAAAGAGAACCCTCCAGAACATTTGTGCCATTCGCGAAATCTATGTGTATTTGAAATCTGATCAAGGAATGACATGACTAGATCCTTTCCAATCAGAAAGATAAAGAGCTGACTATTTTAAAACAGCTTCTTGATAGTGATAACCAATATAATTTAGGTTTCTATTTCTCAAAGAAAGGAAATATTTGGCAGGGAATAGTTGTATGTAAGTGAAATATCTGTTAGATGAGCTTTTAGGTTTCAAAGAGATTATGTATCCGATGAGATTTTGTATCGTTTCTGCCTAGACCTGATCAGTAGGGCCACAGAGGAGATGACTATAAGGTTTTGTGTTGTGTGGGTATATTAGCATGGAAATGCTTGGTATCTAATAAGTTTGTTTTGAAATGGGAAATGTTTAGATTAGAATGTAAACCTGATGAAGCGGAGATATCAGATTGATTTTTAAAATCTTAGTGAAAAAGAGGGGAAGAAAAATGGATAGATTGAATTAAAGATAGAAAGTAAGATGATCGTTGAGGAGAATTCAATTCCCCACATATAAATTGAAGTAAGATATTATGCTTGAGCTGCCATCAGCAAAACATTGCCTCAAGTTCACATAGATTTGATTACAACATGGTTGCCATGTGATCGACATACAGTGATTAAATTGATACACAGGATATTAAGATGAAGATTACTAATGTACATGTATTCCTTTATCAGTTCATACCTAAAATAGTCATTTGTTATGTTATAATATTTAGGCTAGTGATAGATAAAGTATAGCATCTAAAACTGTCATATGACTTCTTTCATATCCCGTTTTTTTATTATTATTGTAATTACATGTAAATTATGAATCACTTATTACTTTTCCTCTCTGTCTTTGTTTTCCTCAGATAAAATTAGCAACTGGCAGTGCTGATATGTTTGTCTCTATATATTCGACTCCATCTCAAAGAAGTAATGCAATGTTGTAGAAATGTGTGGATGTTGAAAGGAAATGAAAATCCAAACATTTAGATGGAACATTATTGTTCTACCCTGTAATTTAGGAAATGGATACTAATGACTCAGTGCCGAAAGGTGACCTCCAAAATTGTAAAGTGGACATGAATGGAAAATGATTGAATTCATGTTACAATCATTTTCACCATATTTTCTGGTTTTTCAACCTCATTAATAATATACTTAGAAGAATAAAATACCAGATTCACTTCTAGCATGTAAGTAAACTTCTGGAAAGATCTAAATCTTGAATATGTCTTACTTTACCGTTTCACCAAACATGTGCAGTTTTTCAATGTCTAGAAAAGAATTATTTCAAGAATACTCTGTACTTTCACAATTTTAATTTTATGCCTTTATTTGGTGATATTAACCATTAAAAGAGAAAATGACCAATTAAAGGGGTTAGCATCACCTTGGTCTAATATGTAACTGAATGAAAGATTAACTTCCGTAACTCAAATTAAATCACATCGTGTTGAGAAGGATGTTTGAAATCGTTTTCAAGCAGTTCTACATGTTGAGACAACTAAGAAATGGAGAGGTGCAATGGATGATGTGAGAGATTACTGAACTTTCTGAATTCAACCCGAGACTGAAAACTGGTTAAAAACTAACCCTTTACATTTTTCTCTCAACAGTCATCGTTTCATTCAATGCTGATTTGATGAAAAGCTGATGTTTGATTTCAATGCTTTTTACGTAATTGTTAGATGAGACATCTTTGATTTGATACACTGTTTGGATGAGGATAGGGCCTCGTGTCATACTTGATTTCATGTTGATTGTCTAAACTGAGCTTTCTATACTTATTTGTGTTAACTATCTGAGACAAAAAAATTGTTCAAAGCAATGATGGATGGAACAGGTAGTCAACATGGTTGAATGATTAGTGACTTAAATGTAATTCTTTAAAATCAAAATAAGTCACTAAAAAGTTGGGGAAATTGAACTTTTAAAACTTTTTTCTGTTATTTGAATGTTTTTCGCATAAACCTAGAATGAAATAGTATGATACTTTAAAACGTCATACAATCTTGAGAAGCTCATGTCGGATGGCACTTTTTATACAACAGGTGTGCAGAATGTGTTCTGTATTTTCTGGCCGATCTAAGCTAATACTCATAATACATCGTCAAATATAGATTTTTTTGGTTAGAGTACTTTACGATGATTAAAACAACTTGCTATACTGTAGACAAAAATTCTAGCTTTTATGGTACAATAGATGTGTTGAAGGTTAGGCCTGTATCGTTTCTAAACAAAATTTATAAGATGAAGGAATCGATGCTGAGCTTTTTTTATGGTATCAATGTGAAGGGAATGAATTGCTCCATTCAGTAGTTCAATAAACTAGATTTGTCCAATTTAGGGTAAAAAGGCCTTCCTCTGGAGACACACAAAAAGAAATCTTTGGCTACCAATTCATCACAGAAGAGTTTAAGAGTGACAGTACTATGCTCAGAATACTGTCAATGTAATGGATGCTGAGAGAACATTTCCTTTTCAAAACTGCAGCTGTTTCATTTTGTGTTCGTTTTTTGTTGTTGCCGTTTTGAGTTGTGGAGGGGGCTGTATCTTTTCATTTTTTAAGTGCTCTCAGGATTTTTTTGTTGTTTTTGTAAAGATGTGAATTTTAGTGTTTGTAATATAAGAAGATGGTTTCTAAGAAAATCATTTTTCTTTGTATTGGACTGTTTTGTATTGGTATTATTTACTATGTCGTAAATATTGGAAGCATTGTAGAAAGTGATGATGAGCTCTTCTACTACCAATGACCTATTTTTTAATGAACAATTTGTGGAATAGGGGAATGTTTGTGAGTGTGTGTGTGTGAGGGGGGAGGGGGTGTCAAGCCATCTTAATGGCTCATTTGCATGTATGTATGTATGTGTGTACATTAACTTCAGTCCCCCTCAAAAATGCCATAATGTAAAATTATAAGTTATTGTAGATTTGTATAAAACTTATATGCTAAAAACTATTCTAGGATATACAAAATATATTACAGTTGGAACTTCAAAAACTGAAGTCTGATAATTCGAGTTTCTCATATATAAAAAAGAAATCGAAAAGTGAGGTGTTTATATCCTCTTTGTCTTTGTAAAATCTGAAATCATTAGTCGAGTTGGCAGTGAGTCGATTCTCATGTTTCGGTATCGATATGGGAATAAAAATCTTCAACTCGTGTCTTCCTCTACACACATTCTTATTTAGTGCTGACTGTCTTACGGTAACACAGTGCCATCCTAGACATTGGCAGTCGTAATAATACAAACAGTGTGGGGCATGGGAGGGGTCAGAGGTGAGCATGCCACTGCCAGTGACATAGCGCTTGCTCTTTTTCCTTGCACAATGACTTCCACCAGTCCCAAGGAGAGTGTCCCTTGGTCTGGGTCTAGATCAGATTATCGATCGATGCATGGGTGAGACTAGTGAAAGTGAACGGGGTAGAGGGGAAGAAGGGACGGCTTGGGGTTCATCTTGGTTTACAGCTGTAGTGTACTGTGAAAACAAAGGCATGCAAAATGATTAGTCACGTGCCGAGTGTTAATACTAATAATACACATTGGTACACATTGTTACGTTCACCGCTCTCAGAAAACCAAGGCAGACAGCCATCACAGACCATTTAAGGAGAACACCTAAAAACAAAAAAACAAGAAAAACACAAAGACAAAAGACAAAAAAAACCTGACTTGTAAGGACCAACCCAAATGAAATGAATGAATGGTGGGGTATTGGAAGGAGGAAAGGGGCTGACATTGACAAAAAAAAGATTTTGAGGTCTCATAATTTGAAGTTGTCAAATTGTCATCCATTCCCAAGGATTCCGAAATTAAAAGGTTTCCACTGTAATCGTATTAATTAAAATTCCCTCAGTTTATTTTGTTGATATTTGCATATCTAGATAGAGCACTTAGTGACATAAGTTGATCTGTAATTTAAAAAGTGCAGTATGCTATCTAGAGTCTGTGACTTTTGAGTGATATCTTATTCTAAAACGTTTTATTCATTTATTTTCTTATTCTATCTTTGTATTCTTGTAAAATTTATTGATATTAACTAAGATTTGGATGAGTGTGCTAGATTATTTAAACAAGGCTGTTGAATAAATCTTGCATTTTGTTAATGATTTCATCATGTGTCAGATTACTTTCAATAATTGTTTGTGAAAAGTTTTACCTCAGTTGACTGAAAGGTTGTTGATAGAAATTGCAGTTCCGTTTTGTAATTTCCCTCTATTCCCTATTATAACGTTTAAACAAGCAGCAAGCATTACAAGTCTTCACTCATTGCGGGTATTAAGTCAGCTAGGGCTTACAGACCATTTGAGC
Source organism: Doris montereyensis (assembly GCA_037039925.1). Classification (NCBI taxonomy): domain Eukaryota; kingdom Metazoa; phylum Mollusca; class Gastropoda; order Nudibranchia; family Dorididae; genus Doris; species Doris montereyensis. The sequence goes on along the minus strand of JAXRKP010000212.1, from coordinate 366,711 downwards.
ATAGGCCTAAAATAACATCAGATTCCAGCATTATTATAATATTAATACAGACAATAAGTAGCTTGTCCAAACCGCCCCATTTTCCCGTTCACCGCGGCACGAGTCAGATTTCGCTAATTTTCGGTCCTATTCACCTTGCCCCCTCTCGCCAGACACCCCTCTCTCTTTCTTCGCGTTACGTGATTGCTCAATGAATGATTGATAGTCGGCTCTGATTGGTCGAATCAGATTGTGCTAAAAATAGGCTTTACATACAATGATGAGGCAATTACAGTTTTTTATAATTTTAAACACTCCGTAGAGCCACTTATGTAAGAAACTCAGAGAAAACAAATGATGAACATTATGACATATAAATATGGAATCAATGATTATTCCTTGCCTAGAAACTTTTTAACAGATGAGTTTTTAAACGTATTACAACACTTATTTTGGTTCTATTTTATATTTAGATTGACCAATCAGCACAAGGAGATCAGGTGTACGGGAAAGTAAGGCTTTGGGGGTTAGGGTTCAAAGGGTTATGGTCTTAGTCTTATTCTTGTTGCACAGTGCGCCGCTAGGTATATCTCGTAGGAACTAAGGCGCTCGCGAGCGTGTAGTTTGCACTCTGGACGCAATAAAATTAATAGAATACAAATGCAAGCAAAATGAGTGACATTGTGCGCTCGGTCTATAGGAACAAATAGGCTGGCAATGTTTAAGTTGCGCCCGGGCCCATCGGTTTCAGTGTTAAATCTTTCTTGGCAGGATCACATCAGGGATAGATTTTAAATAAAAATTATTTCTTGGTCAGTATCTCAGGTGCGCAATGTTTAGCTCTAACTCTAACATGTCATTGTCAATATCCAATAAATGTTGTCAGGGTGCCATCGTACTTTCTTGAGGGAGGATTTCTAATTTTAATTTTAGAAACGTATTTAGGACTTAAGACACTTTTCTTTACAAGAGGGGAATCGGTAGTCCAGAGGCAAGGTGTCAGCCTCTCAACTGACTCAACCAAAAGGTCGTGGGTTCAAGTTCAAGACCCAGCAGGTTGAAGTATTCTCTTGAATTTTTTCAAGTAAAACCTAACCAGCAACACCCCCCCCCCCCCCCCCCCCCACCAGACACACACACACACACACACATACCCTCCCTATTGTCCTAGTCTCATCAGAGACGGACAATAAAAAGGAGGTCCTGTTTGCAAATCACAACAGTCTGTGCCCATTAAACTTTAAAGATCCCTTGGCTGTGTACAGGGTAGTTCGCTCCAAAATAAAAAAATCCTACCATAAACCCCAAGATCCCCTTAGTTGTAGATGTGAATCAAATCAAATCAAATGAAAACCTTACCTTACAAGAGAAAATAATCTTAATTGACTTTCAATATATGGAGATCTAGTATGTAGTTTTTTTTCTAGATTGAGAAAGTTGCAGCAGGGCCCTAATGAACCAAATGCATGGACTATCCATGTCAGATTGACACTTGTGACATGTTCCGTAGTTGTGTTACATTGAGTGAATGCTACATTTAGTATGGAAGGCAATCTTATTATCTTATTATGTTGATTTAGGGTTCAATATTATAATGATAAAGGGCTTTGTAAGATAAATCAGTTTGGATGTAGCAATGTCAGCTCAAAAGATTTTCCTCTATAACTCATCATAACGTCAAAGAATTGTGAAAACTTGAGAATACTGAGATCATTGCATGAATAGTAATTATCATGATAATATTAATAATAAAGTGATTTATATTGTGCCCTTTCAGCGAAGCCTCAAAGCATTACATAATATTAATAATAATGATAATATCAAAACGGAATAAAATGAATCAGTCATGCAAGAAGTAACTGGATATGATCATTATGTTAAAATCGAGTATAAAGATTTTATGGTAATTTTAAGAATCAATCGGAACATAAAATATGTGATGAACATCATATCGAATCAATGATTATTCCTTGCCTAGAAACTTTTTAAACAGATGAGTTTTTAAATGTGGTATCATCATCTGCCAGTTTGACCAATGATGGAAGCTTGTTCCAGACAGAGAGGCCGAATTTGCAAAGGCCCTATCCCCAAAACATTTGGTTTTTGGTTTTGTTTCTACTAGGAGTTTTGATTCTCGTGATCTTAATTGTCGAGATGGGAATGGGATGTATGGAAAGATGATTTCCTTAAAATAAATTGACGCTGTTTGTTGAAAATTGAAAAGACATATAGTAAAGATAGGCAATTTTGTACTCTATTCGAGCCTTCACCAGTGCAAGGTTTTCAACATCTCAATGCTGCTATTATGTCATCCCAAGGACCAATCGAGCAGCACAATTTTAAACTTTCTGGAGTTTTCTAATTTTGTCATCAAGGAGAGCAGCAAGCAAAGAATTACAACAGTTCAAACGTTTTAGAACAAGTGCCGAGGCTAGTGTTTTAACTGCATCCCCAGAGAGCAATAATTTGAAGATGGAGATTTTTCCGAATTTCTAGATCATATTTGATCTGCCAGGTCGTGGAAAATGTATTGTCCAGAATAACTCCAAAATTCTTTGCTTTCTCTTTCAACATCAGCCATATGAATAGAATTCAAATCAATCAATTTTCTATTGGACTCTGAAGAGCATAATAGTACTTGAGTTGTTTTTTTAAGTTTAGTTAACTTTGTTCTTTTACATCCAATCCCTGACACTGACAGAGATGCAACATTGCTCAATGGTTACTACACTACAACAACTACAAGTGAAGTACAGTCAGATGGCACCGCCTATTTATAGATTTGAGTGTCATTACTGTCATAACTCATATGCGTATACATATGATAATTGACTGAATGATGAGATTTGATGACATTTTCCAAGGGCAGCATATACATGTACAGTGTATGAAGAGTGGGTCCTCTGAGGGACACCAAATCTGAGTGGACTGGAAGTTCCTTTTACTTTTTAGGCAATTCCATTTATATATTTACAGACCAAAATCTCTCTGGCAAGTATGATTGGAACCAGAACATGGTACATTTGATTCGAAATCTTGGTTCGAACTCCTTCTAAAACTAAAAGCAAATGGTCGATCGTATCAAACGCTGCCGATAAATATGAGAACTGATACTGATACTTTGCTGTGATCGATTGATATAAGTATGTCATTTATAATTCTCAAAATTGCACTCTCTGTGGCTATGGTATTTTGCGATATGCAGATTGGTAGGGTTCAACAAGGTTGTTACATTGTAATGTAAATGATCAATGAATTGGTTCATGACCACTCTCTCTAAAACCTTAGAAATGAAGAGAAGGTTTAATACTGGACGGTAATTCTTCAGAGCATCCAGATCACAGTTTTGCTTCTCAAGGAATGGTTTTTAATATTAGCCAATTTTAGATGCTTGGGTACTACTACACCTGTTCTTACGTAGAGATTTATTTATTACTTCTGTCATTAATATTGTTATGCCCGCAAAAGTATCAATGCATTCTTTCAAAGGAGTTGGAATGGTGTTTTCTTCATTTCTTCACCTGAGACTTCTGGGGGGGGGGGGGGTCTGAGGTAAAAAAAAAAATATATATTTTTAAGATATACATAAATGAGTTGAGCATGGCGAAATTAGAGGAAACAAATTGTGAAAATCATTTCTGAAAGTTGGGTTGGCGCCATCTTGAATTTCTTTTGCAAAATTAGGTCAATCTTATCAATTTGAAAAAAATAAGTAGTCCTACAGTTTTCATTTTAGAGATTTATAAATTTACACATAATAATTTGCCAATATCCTGAATCTCTTGTATCGTTTTCTTTATATATCTTGATAGTTGATTTTTTACAAATTTTCAAAAACTGAGGCTAGAAGGAAACTGATTTCTCTCAAATTTTCCTAAAAAGTCATGAATTTTTCAAAAGTACAAAAGATATCAGAAATCCCATATCTACATCTCTTAGTAATGATACAAGCAGCTCTATGCCAAATTTAAATTGAAGAACTACTTAACAAAAAACAGTAAAAAAAGTCAATTGTGAGAAAACGTTTTAAAACTCTTTTTCCATTATTTGAATGTTTTTTCGTACAAAAAAAATAGAAATGAGTAGGATGATATTTTGAAATGTCATAAAATCATGGGAGGCTCTCAACTGCTTCTCATCGACCCTGTTTCAACTTCCTCAGCATCCCTTATACTTACTTATACTTATACCCATTTCGGACAGCATCTTTCGATAACAGATGCGCAGAATATGACGGAATATATTATGATGGTAGTAAACACTGGAAAATATGCTGTCATTCTCATTTAGAGGCTTTTTGTTTTTCCTCAACATCTGCCCATGTTTCTCTCTAGTGTTTCCACATGTTTTGAAGAGATCCTGGAATGTGCCTTTGACTTTATTTTGGAATACTTGTAAAATTTGTCTTCATTGAAAATGTGAAGAAATAATCACTCAAGGCCAGAATGATCAGTCACGGCTGAGCTTAAAACTCAGGGTCATACTACATAGATTGTTTGAGCTTGGTCAAAGGCAACAGGCACTCAATCAATAGTTGCTACCTCAGCTCCAGCCAGATTCTGGCAAAGAATTAAGGAATCCAGAGACCAGTGACTAGTTGTGTTGGAGAGAGAGCTTTGGTTTTTCCTTAATTTTTCCCTTTGCATTCGACTTCATAATCTCATATCATAAAAATATTTTTTTCTGCATGACAATGACATTGTCAACAAGTTAATTGCTATTTACTCTGAACATTTGTAATGGGAATAGTATAGAAAGTACCACTGATATTAGATCCGTCACAGAAAAGAATTCTTAAGAAGCTAGGAGGTAAAAGCAATATTCCTGTAGAATAAAATTCACATGGATGGGATGATATGATATAGATCTGCCTGTCCTACATAAAGGTTCACTGACTACATTATTTATCATCTTGGCATTTGATTCCAAGCCGTTTTTAATTCCCTATAGAGCCTGATTAGAATTGTTATTCAGTCCAGGTGTGTGTGCTTGGATGATTCTGCTGGTAGGACTAGGATTTGTGTCTTTCCTTTCATTTCTTTTCTATTTGTCATCTCGCTTTACTGTATTCATCCTGAGATCGCTGCATATGGTGAACAGGGTAAATTTCACTCAATGAAGCTTTTCAGGCATGTCATTTGAACATATCAGTATGCTAACATCCTGGCCTAAGTCAGACTTAAGCCAAATTGAAACTGACTCATTTTAACACTCCTCATCCTATTCCTATGATCTATCTTCACACTATAGTAAATGAGGGTAAAATGCGCAGAGACATTCCTGAGTTATCGTTGATGTTTCATTTTGGTCTAGATCTATGCCACTGGCTGAGTTGGGCCAAAAGCTTTTTTTTTTTTTACGTTTCTCAAAACTGCCAGAAATGATGTGGGTGAAAATGTTAGCACACTGACGACTTTCATAATATCATTGATATACTTGTTTCACATTCAAACCAGGGGGGGGGGGGGGTGTCAAACGATTAGAAAACATTTTGTTTGCCAGCTTTCAAGCTGGCTCTCATTGCTATCCCTTGGACCACTCCATGTTTAAGGAATATAATTCCCTGACACTGACAGAAAAAAACAACTTTATACTTATACTTAAACATTGTGATTATAATTAATCTAAACATTTTATGACATAACATTCTGTAATTGACGTATATATGATAAATATATATTTATGCAATAATATTTTACATTTATGAATGTAAAAAACGTAAATTGTGGTGCCAATATTTTGTTCAGCCTTTAAATAAGTTTTAACTGAAGTCATTTGTCACAGATTGGCAAATATATAATAATATCAAAGTAAGACCGAGTTGCTTTTTAGTTCATCTTAAAATGCTCTAAAATACAATGACCTCTGGTTCCCATAAAAAACATTCTTTTTTGTTTTAAAATCCCTTGTCACCTTTACATGAGGTGTATAATATGAGTACTCATGCAATGCAAACTAGAACTGTTGGATTATGCAAAGAATGGCAGTTTAATGCTTATCTACAATGTAACCACAAAAAGAATGCAAAAATACCTTAGAAAAGCTCACTCCATCAACCTTTACCTGAAGTGTACAATTAAACTGTGACAGTGACAGATTTCTTTTGGACTTTATTTTCAGCCAATTTAATGCAAGCAACTCACAGGAAATAGTTTAATACAAAGCAACTAAGCTTTTTGTGTGAAGTTATATATAATCAAAGCATAACTCATAAACTAGAGACAGCTTATTTCTAGAGAGGTTATGAACTATCCACACAAACCAAACACTTTATGATCCTATTGCCATTTATTATATTAGGTACAGTGTACTTACATCGTATGTATTTTGTACAACTTCACCATCCTTTTGCAGGGTTTCTAGTTTATTTTTTCAGCTGTTCAATATGCCATGATACTACTATCAGTACTGAAAGAAGGTATTAATACTAGTACATGTATTATCATTAGATCCACTGTTGGGAATGAAGGTGCAAGGAATCAAAAATATTGTGAGGGAATTTAGGGCAAAAGTTCTACTGGAACCAAAAGTTTAATCCTTATTGTGTGCAGGAATAAGTGAACGAGCAGACCTAGTCTTGCATTTAAATTATTTTAACTTGAATGAAGTGAATGTCATTATTTGGTTAAAAGCTCAGTTATAGAATCAATTTTGGTGAAACATGCATTGTTATGTATGGTACTTAATTTACTTTCCTATGTTTCTGTGATAAAACTGATGTCTTTCACTTTCAGTGAGTAGTGAAAGACTGTCGCCAGCATAACAGTAATTAACAAAAATATCTTCCTCTCAACATGTCAGAGTGAAAGTTCCTGTGTTTGATGTGGATGGGAATGGTAGATATGGATATTTGGCCTTGACAGATAGATGGACCTCTTTCATTCTACTCTAGTCACAGTATCTGAGGAATTTTTTAAATTATTGTTGCTTGGCAGTCTCTCTGCTCTGACGAACCTTTATCCAAGAGATGTATTTTTCCTCTTCTCACAAAAACACCAACATAATTTGCAGCTCTTTTCACTGTCTTTTGTGAGTGGCTAAACTTTTGTTCAAATCAGAGCAGTACTTGAGGCTGGAAGTACCATGAATCATTATATGATGGATGAATTATAAGACGTCCTTATTTGGCGCATGAAATGGTGAACGTTTATGTATTCTTTCACATGATGTCGTTATTCCCATTTTTTGTTGTGGTTTGGTTTGGACTTTTTTTCCTTTTTATTATTGTATTTACGTTTTTTATTTTCACATTTCATTTGGTTTTTGTCTTTCTTCAAATTTATTATTAAGTTAAGAATAGCATCTCATGATGTACAATCGGTGAGTCTGCACTTGTGCGGGGATGCGGACTATAAAAATACATCTTTATCTTTTTATCTTCATCATAACTTTGGATATATATATATATATATATATATATATATATATATATATATATATATATATATAATATTTATTATATTGCCCTTATATATATATATAAAATATTTATTATATTGCCCTTATATATATATATATATATATATATATATATATATATATATATATATATATATATATATATATATATATATATATATATATATATATATAAAATATTTATTATGTTGCCCTTTAACAACCAGAAATGTGTATGTCCAGAAAGTTACTGGCAGAAAAATAACATCATTCATGAATTAAATGGTTGTAACCTTTGAAAAAGTGTTCATAGTTAAAGGACAACAACATCTAAACTGCTGCCAATAGAGACTAGAAATTCGGACACCAGTTTCAGGATAATGTCACTTTTCAGAGAAAAAGTGTAAAGAGCAGCTTTGGAAATTTTAGATCATGCTTCTGGTTGTTACAATTACATAAAATAAAATATTATATACATAATTTGTTTTTTTTTTTAATGTAAATTGTATAGGATGACTGTCTGTATTAGTCCCATTAGAAGTATAATTATGTACATGCTTCATTTTGTCATGGTACAAGCTTGAAAACAGGATGCAAGCATTTTTCTCAGTTCAGATGTGTTTGAAATGTATTATTTGAATAAAGCACAAATTGAATTTTAAAACCAAAACAAGTTTGTTCCTTTAGAGATTGTTTTTATCTGTACCTCCAATATCTGGATGAGTTATTGTTTTGTTTTGGGTATTGTTTGTTTGATCTGTTGTAGTTATTGTTTTGTTTTGGGTATTGTTTGTTTGATCTGTTGTAGTTATTGTTTTGTTTTGGGTATTGTTTGTTTGATCTGTTGTAGTTATTGTTTTGTTTTGAGTATTGTTAATGTTTGTTTGATCTGTTGTAGTTATTGTTTTGTTTTGGGTATTGTTTGTTTGATATGTTGTAGTTATGGTTTTGTTTTGAGTATTGTTTGTTTGATCTGTTGTAGTTATTGTTTTGTTTTGGGTATTGTTTGTTTGATCTGTTGTAGTTATTGTTTTGTTTTGGGTATTGTTTGTTTGATCTGTTGTAGTTATTGTTTTGTTTTGGGTATTGTTTGTTTGATCTGTTGTAGTTATTGTTTTGTTTTGGGTATTGTTTGTTTGATCTGTTGTACTTATGGTTTTGTTTTGAGTATTGTTTGTTTGATCTGATGTAGTTATTGTTTTGTATGGGGATTATTTTTTTGGGAGGAGGGGGGGGGGAGGGTTTTTTTATAGTTTTATTTTTTCAGTTTTATGTTCCATTCCGTCTCTTTTTCTTGCCCTCCCTCCCTCCACTCAATGATCTTCATATCACAGCAGGGATAGATCTTTGTGTAAAATTACAAACAATAAACTTTGCATTACTTGTCATAATTATAATGGACAGTGGGTGGGTGGGGGCGAGACGAAGCAATGGAAAAAGGGAGGTGTAAAAATACATGAAAATGCAATATAAATGTAATGGTATATACTCATGATCAAAAGAAACTAGATACTTCAATTAAGTCAAATTCAAAACATTTAATTGAATAGCACAATTGTTGTAACGCAATAATGAAGTAAAATTTATACCTCTGGTGGTGAAAGAAGTAAAATCCAATTAAGTCTTGAAATGTTTACGAGGAATCGCTATTATCATAGAGGTGTGTGTGTGTGGGGGGGGGTAAGAAAAAAATCTTACAAATTTGAGCTCGTGTGTTGCCTTCCAGCATTGATAACACTGTTACAACACCGTCTCATTGAGTCACTCACATGTCGAATTTCGTGTTGAGGAATTTCAGTTCAAGTTATGGTGACCTCGAGGAGTTGAACTGCTGTCTAGGGAGGTGGATTCAAGGCACGAACCCGCTTGTCAATGGCATCCCAAAGCTGCTCTACCGGGTTCATATCGGGAGAATACGCAGGCCAAAGCTGCTCTACCGGGTTCATATCGGGAGAATACGCATGCCAAAGACACATGACGTTCACATTTTGTGCAACGAGAAATTGCTGGTAAGTCGAGCCTTATGTGGCGTTGTTGTCTCTCTCTCTCTCTCTCTCTCTCTCCTCCCTCCTCTCTCTCTCTCTCTCTCTCTCTCTCTCTCTCTCTCTCTCTTTCAGCGTGAAATTCACCTTTTTGACTCGGTGAGGCAACATTATGGGAATATGACCCAATAAAATTACCAATGCCTCACTTTATCTGCAGGCAAAAACAAAGCAAGGTTATAATTATTTATTTTTGTTCAGATGTTATCTTTATTCCTGTTATCAATTGTTTGCATATTTTCACTTTTATTAAACTGTACATATAATTTAATTGACGGAATGGAAAACGACTTAACGGTAATCAGCCTAGTAAAATATTATATAAACTCAGGTTTTCAAAAAAATGACTCAAAAAGATGTGACAGTGATACAGAGAAGAGTATAAAAAACAAGTATGCTGATGCAGGTTACACCTCATGAAAATGTTGCTGTCTTGTCTTGTCCATTGAGGTCTCTATTTCTTTTTTGTTATCATTAAGTGGGCAATTAGCGGGCGCTGCTAGTAGATCCTACTTCTTTCCTTTCACTTTCTCATTTATCTCTCATCTTGCGGTTTCCTCTCAATCCATCCTGAGATCATCACATTTGGTGGACTGGGTAAATTACAATAAAACAAGTCACATTATTCATCTTTTTTTTATTTAACACCAGCCTAATGGTAGATGCGTGTAACGACACGTTCAGCAATGAAATTGTGCCCCACAACACTATTCTCATTGAAATTGTGCCCCACTGTTAACACTATTCTCAATGAAATTGTGCCCCATTATTAACACTATTCTCAATGAAATTGTGCCCCACTGTTAACACTATTCTCATTGAAATTGTGCCCCACTGTTAACATATTCTCAATGAAATTGTGCCCCACTGTTAGTGCCCCACTGTTAACACTATTCTCATTGAAATTGTGCCCCACTCAGCTCATTGAAATTGTGCCCCACTGACTATTCTCAATGAAATCATTATTCTCAATGAAATTGTGGTTAACACTATTCTCAATGAAATTGTGTTAACACTATTCTCAATGAAATTGTGCCCCACTGTTAACACTATTCTCAATGAAATATGTTAGCACTATTCTCAATGAAATTGTGCCCCACTGTTAACACTATTCTCAATGAAATTGTGCCCCACTGTTAACACTATTCTCAATGAAATTGTGCCCCACTGTTAGCACTATTCTCAATGAAATTGTGCCCCACTGTTAACACTATTCTCAATGAAATTGTGCCCCACTGTTAACACTATTCTCAATGAAATTATGCCCCATTGTTAGCACTATTCTCAATGAAATTGTGCCCCACTGTTAACACTATTCTCAATGAAATTATGCCCCATTGTTAGCACTATTCTCAATGAAATTATGCCCCATTGTTACAAAGCAGATTATCATCAGACCCAATAAGCAATGGTACACTGACGAAATTCGTCATATTAAACATAAATCTATAGAGGCAGAAAAACTACACATCAAAAACGAAAGTAATCAGCTCATCTTAAAAACATGTGCCCTCTATCTAAAACTGAAATATAATCTTATGTCAAGAAAGAACAACATGGGTGATCTTTTTAAAGCAGTGAATGACATGATCAAACCACACCGATTCGGCAAAGCTGTGCCATCCTTCAATTGCTCTCTTGTTCTCGCCAATCGTTTTTCAGACTTTTTCTCCTCAAAGATCGCAAACATTCGAACTCTTTTGGATTCTGCATCTAGCGCAATAGAAGATGATGTTTCTGATCCCCTCAGCTATATTCAATCTTCAGGGGACATTAATACAAAACTTAGTACATTCACCCCTGCAACCGACGCCGAAATAGAGAAATATGTTTTAAAACCAATGTGACACGTCCCAACAAGACTTGTCCTTTAGATCCAATGCTCACCTGGATGATCAAGAAGTGTTCCCATACATTTATTTATTCCATTCATTCCCCTTGTAGTCAATGCTTGTTTTTTATTTTATTTGATGACGTACCTTCAAACTTGAAACGTGCTTTTGTAACACCACTCATCAAAATATCGTCTCTAGATAATGAGGATATGAAGAGTTTTACACCCGCTTCTAATCTATCCCTGATCTCAAATGTAGTCGAATAATAATTCTCTTTTTCTAACTTTCAGTCAGCCTATCGAGAAGATCAAAGCACAGAAATTGCTTTGATATTTGTGTTTTTAATGATATTGTTCGAAACTGAGGGGAAATTTACCGTTCTAATTTTGCTTGACCCGAGCGCTGCGTTCGACAGCATAAATCAAGAAGTCTTGATAAAGAGGCTGATATATTTCTTTAATTTTAACGGGAAAGTAATTAAAAGGTTTCGTTGATATATTACTGGAAGATCACAGTCAGTTGCCATTGACAAGACATTTGTGTCACAACCCACAGCTCTTGAATATGTTGTCCGGCAGGGCTTGGTCTTAAGCCGTCTCCTGTACACCATATACACCCAACCTCTCTGTAACAGCAGCATTATCATGCATTTCAATATTGCTTACCATATGTATGCTGATGATACACAGCTCTATTTTCCCATTTATATGAGTAATCGCGTACAAATTATAGAAAGAGTAGAAAATTGCCTGAAAGCTGTCAAAAATTGGATGACTTGTAACAAACTCAAATTAAATGATGATAAAACAGAGGTAATCCACTTCCAAAGAAAATGTTCTAAAAGTAATATAACAATCCCACCCCAATGTCGTGGTGTGATGGCTTATGTGCCTCAGTGACCCGGAGAGCTACGCCAGCCGGGGCTTAAGCTCCTGGTAGGGTCATCCAAGGTGGACAGGTCGAAGGGTAGAGGCAAAACTAATATGGACACCCAGGGTAGACAGAGCTCGTTAACCATGGTAGGTAGTCTGCCAAGGAGAAGGACAACTCTTATTCCAAACCTCCACTGGCTTGTGGGAAGATCTTGGATGATCAAAACCTACGGGAGCACACCCAGATAGAAAAACAGGTGGAAATCGGAAACCCTGACTGAAAGATGCAAATAGTTCAGACAGCCCAACAGCCGCGCCTGAAAAGAAGGAGCTACGCAAATTATACTCTCACAATGCAAGCGAAAACCAGAGAAATATACCGATATAGTGCAACGTCCGTGAATTCCCTCCAAGCGGAAAGAGTGCCGGGGTCTACTCATGGGAGCCACCCATAGCTATTGGAGGCAACTCCTCCCCTACTTCAAGTGCCAGGGGTAGAGGAAAGAGTCAAAATGCGACTGGCCAAAACCCAAGACGAAAATAAGACGAGCGTCCTCTCCCAGTGATAAAATGGAATGGAGAAGACATTAAAAGCAAGAAAATTGCACTCACCAAAAGACTAATGGACCTGAAGGTGGATGTCGCCTGCATTCAGGAAACTCACCAGTCACCTCAGCATAGGTTCACCTTACGTGGATATCAATGCTTCCACATGGACCGTAAGGAAATACATAAAGGAGTCATCATCCTGATAAAACATGACCTTACAGCTACAGAAATACAAGTCAACACCAACCAGCAAGCAGAGATCATTGGAGTCAAAATAGCCAAGAAGGATAAAGATCTCACAATCTACAACTGTTACTGTCCTCCAGATAAAGATTTATCACTCCACCAGATGGATATCAAAGATGAAAATTCCTTCATTGTTGAATATTTCAACAGCCATTCCCCCAGCTGGGGATATACAGAGCTCAACTCAAGAGGTGAAGAGCTAGAAGACTGGCAAGCAAAGATGAAACTTCAAATACTTAATGACCCAGGAGATCCACCATCTGTCTACTCCAGGCGGTGGATGATAACCAGCTGTCCAGATCTAGCCCTGGCTACAAATGTTATTTACATCACATCAGAAAGAAAAGTCGATGATAAACTAGCAGGAAGTGACCACCGCCCCATTCTAATCACAGTGGGAGGCACAATTAATGCATCAGCCAGTATAATACCATGATGGAATTACAAAAAAGCGGAATTTTAATAAACTAGCCAAATGGAAATCAAACTAAACAATCTACTGCATCAGACAAGATCTGCACAAACCATAAAGCAGAAGAAATTGCAATTGAAGAAGCCGCAAGACTGCTGTTGGACAGGGTTGGTATCTCACAAAGCGTGGTTTTTCTCACTGATGCCAAATCTGTGCTACAGGCACTAAATGCAGCCAGAGAGGACCAGCTGGATCGTCTTTCACTGGTTCTTCGCCAGTTGTGTTAGTCGGCACAATGCACCATATTACAATGGATACCTGGACACTGCCAGATTGATGGGAGTAAGTGTGCAGATGAATTCGCAAAAAAAGGTTCGACTATGCTCCAAGAGTTTCTGCCATTGACCTTCGAGGAAGAGAAGACAATCATCAAGGCAGTTGTCTGCAATCAATGGGGAGAAAAGCATAGCAGCTATAACCCCATTCACCAACTTGACAGAAAGTCCCGAGGTCACATTATTCAAACTCGGGACTGGGCACAACCGTCTCCATCAACATATGTATCGCTACCTGAAAGTTGGGGAATCAGAAGGGTGTGAATGCGGAGCGCCCCACCAGAACACTGAATATATTCTCCGACACTGTCCGCTCCACACATCAGAGAGAACAGCGATATAGCTGGGCGAGGCACCTCTAGAAGAAAAGCTCTATGGCCCTATGAAGAGTCTAAAAAAGGCTATGCATTGCATGGAGATAATCTGCATCTTGATCTGACCCGCTGGCAGAGACATCGAAGAAGAAGAAAAAGAGGATATAACGATCATCGAAAAATGTAGTCTTTGTGGGACTGTCATCGGTGTATCTTCCAAATATGTCAG